>JAQGCM010001197.1:0-16754 GCA_034699705.1 Hymenaphorura dentifera | reverse complement strand
CAATATCGGCTGCACTTGCGAAAAATCTGGAACACTACAATGGATAAAGTTAACACGTAAAGCTTCCATCAATTAATTTAATGTCAGTTTTTGGGTGACCTTAACCTCCAGAACGGAGAGGACGAACTGAACTTGGGATAGACTGCAACCTGCAACCACTAGGACTAAAAACTTTTTTTTTTCACTAGACTACTTTGATGTGGATGAATTATTTCCAAAAATGCAGGCCAAAGAACTCTGATTTTTGAACGTAGACAATTTCATGATAACGAGTAATGAGTATATTTTTGAAGTAATTTCTGACACAATAATAAAATATTAGAAAACACCCGAGGATCTCTAGTGTCTACGTTGACTTTATGGCCGGCAACATCTTAAAACTAAAAGTCAATGATTAACCGAAGTCGTCACGGATTTGCGTAAAAAGACAGCCAGCAGAGCAGAACCCGCATTGTGAATTTGTAAACCACTGCAAAATGACATTTCATGTTACGATTGTTATTATTTGTTGTAAAAATTCCCAAAAAATTGTGCTCCGTGAATAAATTATTGCTATTCCGAATCTTTGAAAGCCAGCCACTATGAGTTATTGCCAATATTAATTTCATTTGAGTTCTGGAGATGACAGAATGGTACGCGCTTAGACTTCAGAGATCAAGGAACGGAGGAACCCATAACTCGGACTGCTTCGCTTGTTATGGATGGACGAATTCTCTGACATGATTAATGACCAAAGGCAGCAGGGGTAAAGTTAGTAAGAAACGGCACAAAACAAAAGGAGAAACTTTTAGCGATTTCAATTGTTGTGTGTAAAATTTTGTTAGACAAGGAAGGTCTGGCAAATAGTTCCACATTAATTTGCTTGGGAAATAATAATTGCACCTAAGTGTGAATTTTTAAAAAAAAAATGACACCACTAGTTAGCTACGGTGGTGTTTGTGCTGGAGATTCTCCAAAATTGTACAGAAACAAGCTAATTACTCTAATTGTTACGCTTTTATACTACCCACTTGTTCCAACGCTACTTTTAATATTCCTGCCAATCTATTTGTTCCGATTCATCGCATCAATAGCCAGTAAAATTGCTCGTCCAGATTTGGCTAAGCTGATCAACACACGAAGTGCTGTGCTAGCAGTGGATGGATTCCCCACTTCCCCTTCTTGGAATGTTGTGGTTTGGCTAACACAAGAAGGGATTTTGGACTTGGACAAATTTCGATTAAATTTTCTGACTGATCATGTCATGAAGAAAACATCTCAAAATGGGGCTCTAATTTACCCAGAATATCAGCAACATTTGCAAAAATGGTGGGGCTTCTACTTTTGGCGGTGGGATCCCTCTTTCGACATCCGAAACCATATCCGACCTTACGACGGTCAGTTTAGTAATGAGCCGATTGTTGATGACGAGATTCTTGTTCAAATAATTAAAGAGCTCACTTGGAAAGGTTGGGATTCACAAAAAAGTCCTTGGGAATTCCTCCAAATTAAGAACTACAAGTGCAAGACTGACGGAAATGAAAATGATACCCCGAAATCGATTCTGATATTTCGCATTCATCATATCATTGGGGATGGAAATTACATCCTGAAACTTCTCATGGGTGACCTTTGTGGAGTTAATTTGGCAACTGTTGCGAAACCAAAATACTTGAAAAGGAATATACTTCAAAAGTTTATGGACATTGTGTGCTTTTGGTATCGTGCTCCTTATCACTTGTGCAAAATGTACTTGGATGCCTACGATGTGAATCCTTGGCATATCTCTCATGAAAAATTTATTAGGCCAATGAATGCGGCTCTAACAGCTCCGATTTCTCTGGAATTGATCAAAGAAATCAAGAATGTTCAAAAAGTGTGCTTTTCATCTGTTTTGCATGCGGCAATAGCTGGAGGAATTCGGAATATGATGATCCAACAGGGTGGAGTTTGTCCCATCGATATGCACCTGGGTATTCCTGTTCCTCAGCCAAGACATCCTCAAGGCCTACGAAATCACTTGTAAGAAATTCGATTCATTTATGGAATTGAGATCGAAACCTCAATTTCTAAGATTCCAAAGTTTCAGCACATTTTCATAAATTTGATTACTTCAAATTTTTGCAAACTTTTTTTCAACAAACAAATTCCTGGCGTCAAATCAATACCTGCGTTGGTGTTATCGAAATGAATGCTGGCAATTCACAACAATTGTAATAGTGCTAAAATTATACCTTAAAATTACAGCATTTGCTCTTTCATCACGCTCCCAGTCGGAACTGACGGCCCATTGCAACGTTTGAAAAGAAGTGAATTCATTTTTCAAGAATGGAAATTCTCGTCTGCTGCAATGCTCAATTTTATTAAACTTCCTTTAATTGGAGGACTTCTTCCAAGTATGATGGGTCCTTTCACATTTAATCGACTCTCAACCTGTCTGATGTCTAATTTTCCGGGAACACCAATTTTCCCAAATTTTCAAGGCATCAAAGTCCTGGACATGATGTTTGGGACTGGATTTGGTCCTGGAAATAATGGTAATAAATCAGTTTTAATTAAATTATTTAGACATAGTTTCCTTTGAAGGTTTATAAGTAATTTTACTAATCACAAGGAATCGGGTTCACACTCTGCAGCTGCAAAGGGAACATTCGGCTTCTCTCAGCGGTTGATCGCAATATTTTGGACTCTGATGCCAAAGTTGCAGAATTGAATGCAAAGATTGTCGAGGAACTTCATATTTTACATAAATTGAGCCTTAAAACATGCAATGATTAAATTAGATTGTTTAGTCCATATAGGGTAAAATCTTATTGTTAAAGTTTGCAGCATAAAGAAACGAAGGGCATGAATTTCTCCTGCAATTTGTAGAAAGTTCCTTAAAACGAAACGCACCAAAATTTATTACTTCCATGCAGCATATCCTCTTCTTTTGCCATTTCAGTCTCAAGCTGATGCGGAACTAACTAAAATTATTTGGCTTTTTGCAAATGAGCGTATTACGTGTCCAATTTTGTGAGACCATCCGTTGCACTAACAAATTACAATTTCAACTACAGCACATTTGGGGAGTCCGGAATTTAGTGAGGGAACGATTTGAGATGTGAAGCAGAGCAAAGTAATAATGTACCACAGAAAAACGCAAAAGACGTAAACCCCCATTTTACCTCACAACGACATTGTTGCACCAATCCTTTTCAACAATGTGTCCTCCGCGAACGGGAAACCCCGATTGCATAACATAAACATAATATTTATTTGTTGCATTTGACAAACAATGTTTTGCATGCAGTTTTTGGACTTGAGTGCTCAATTCAGAAACCCAACTGCAGTGCAAGAGTGCAACCCAATCGCACCTTTCACTTTTCTTCCTTCTTAGAAACTTGGTAATTTTGAGGTCTTGGGATATCCCAGTCACAGTGGTTGCATTGTTGTCTTACCGCATGGACTGAGATGAGAATTCACAACAATACGCAATGCTATTATATCATCAACAAAAATTCTGACAATGAACTCAAAACAGCTTTAAAAGTTGTTGTTTGAGTCACACCAAAATAAAATTGAGCGTAAGTTCCGAAGGTGTTTGAGTAGTAAAAGCATCTATGATATAAAAGCACATTTAGGAAATGTGATTCAGTATCCAGAATCTAGAGCTCGAATTAAGTTCTACATCCAAATCATACATTTACAATTTTCAAAGTTTTATAATAAATTTTTGGTCAAAAATGAGTACAACGTTTTTGCTGAGCACTGTTTGTGTTCTGATCCTCGGGACCACGAGTGTTTGTGTCCAAGGCGGATCCATGTTCTTCCCAGAGGACAATCCAAGTGAGACTTTGCAAAAGAACTCAACCGAAGTTGCAATTGATGCAATTGTTAACTCAGCCCGATCCGGACGACACTTGGAATTGGACGAAAAGTATTCTCAAGTTGCTGCGGATGAAAGCATAAAACAGAAACTTGAAACTGCAGGAGAAGCTGAAGCAAGAGGTTTCATCCGGGACAAATTATGTGGTCTTGGACTTTGCGATGACTACAGCCTTGGCCAAGGTCAGTTTGGAAATCATGGACACCCACACCATCATGGTCATGGACTTGGAATTCCAGCAAAAGATGTGACTTTGGTCCAGCCAGTTGCTATTAAACCTGTAGGCGGGCCAATCGCGGCAATTCCATTGGAACCTCCGAAATACGGTCATCATTATCCCCAACAAGGGCCACCCGGATTTATTGGAGGAAAGAAACCACATTTCGGGTACAATCCCTTGCCCAAACCAGGAGGTCCACAAATATTTTCAGGAAATGGTTTCCAAGGAGGTCCCCAAGGATTCCCCGGTAGCCATAACGGATTTCCCGGGGGCAACGGATTCCCAGGCGGGCATAGCGGATTTTCAGGGGGTCCTCAAGGATATCCAGGTCCAATTGTCACCCCAATTGTCAAGCCAATTTATCCTGGAAAAGTGGACACCCATGTCCACCACCACATTCATCACGGCCAGGTTCCAGTCCCTGGATTTGTCGATGACGGCTATTACGGTGCCGCTCAGAAGCCAGTCATTTCAATCGCCAGTCCTTCCGGAAAGGGTATCGGTTCTGGCCCAAATTCCAACTGCTTTTGTGTTCCTTACGGACAATGTAGAACCCAAATCCATTCCTCTGGAACTCAAAACAATCAAGTCATTCAAGGCACCGGGATTCCCAACTCTGGATTGGTCGGCTTTGGAATTGACCCCAGAAACAACTTCAAGGGAGGAATCGAATCCAATTCTACCGAAGTTGATGAAGAAGGTGAAGCTGCCGAAACTACTATTGCGACGATAACTCGCGTCAAACGAGAAGCGACTGACGAAACTCCCTCAGCAGATGGTCAAGCCGAACCGAGGCAACTCAATTACGATGGCGAATCCTGTCCCAGAGGTCAAGTTTCTTGCTGTGAACAACAACAGCAACTGCCATTCCAATCCGGAAGTGTGAGCAACAATAATTATGTCGACAGCCCAGCCGCAGGATTTCCGATTGGAACTCCCGAGTACGGTCAGTGTGGAAGACGTCAAGCAAATGGGGGGATCAATGGACGTGTCATTACCGCTGGATCCTACAAACCTGGAGAGGGTGAAACCGATTTTGCTGAATATCCATGGCAAGTTGCAATTTTGAAGAAAGACGGATACGTTTGCGGAGGTTCACTCATAGATTCTCATCATGTTTTAACTGCCGCCCATTGCATAAAACAACTCACAGCCCCAGAACTCCGAATTCGGTTGGGCGAGTGGGATGTGAACAGCGAAAGCGAATTTTACCCTCATGTCGAAAAACAAGTTGTCTCCGTTGTGATACACCCTGAGTACTATGCTGGAAACCTTGTGAACGATATTGCCGTTCTTAGATTTGAAGATTACATTGATTTCCGTCAATACCCGCACATTGGCCCAGTCTGTCTTCCACCTACCAATTTGGACTTTACCGGAAATCGCTGTTTCGTCACAGGATGGGGAAAAGATGCGTTCGGATCCATAGGCAAATTCCAAAATGTCTTGAAAGAAGTTGATCTTCCGGTTTTAAACAATTTTGACTGCGAACAAAAATTAAAGAGGACAAGACTTGGGCCAGACTTTTCTCTTCACCCAGGATTTCTTTGTGCAGGAGGAGAGGAAGCCAAAGATGCATGCAAAGGTGATGGCGGTGGACCTTTGGTTTGCGATGTCAATGGATCCTGGCAATTGGCTGGAATTGTGAGCTGGGGGGTAAAATGTGGTGAACGAGATGTACCCGGGGTTTATGTCAAAGTTTCGCACTACAATTCGTGGATCAATCAAGTCACTGGCAGACTGTACTAAATTAGTTGAATTTCTGTTCAATTGTTCAATTTGTGCTCAACTTCAGCTTGCTAAATGTACATTGATCTCCCCACACCTTTTCATGTTCATATTTATGTTTTTATATCCTGTTTTATGAGATGACGTCTGGTTAAGTGTGGGGAAAAGTTTATAATAAGTCACTGCAGAGCAAAGCATGTATTAGTATAGTATAGTTCATAATTTATTTAGTACAATCTTCGCTAACGTCAATGAGAACCTGAAGAGAACCTGTGCAGTAAATGACCATAATTTTGTTTTATAGAAATACTCTTGACGACTTTGACTTTTGCTACATGAGGTAATTTTCTAAATAACCTGCAGACTTTGGCGTTGTAAATTACATCACAATTTCACAATTCGTAAATCTTGGATTAATTTCTTATTCAAATTATTTTTATTGCATAGCCAAGCAATCTAAATCTAAACAATTAATAAAATGCCATATATAATACTTTCCGATCCAAAAAGTTATGTGAACCAAATGCATAAATCGTTTTAATAATTTATTCTCTCATGGCATCTGCCAACGTGCCAACACTGCACTACTGCCAAGTCTTATTCATGTTTTCCCCTTGACACAGCTGTGGAATTTTTGTTTCTGCTAATACATTATTCGAAAGCTGATCGCCAGATCTCTAATCAACAGAAAAATATGAAGCTATAAATATTACAAAATGCTCGGAAGAATTTACTTTCGCCTTCGTCCCGTCCCAAACAAGAACGAATTCTAATTTTTTGAGAAGATATTAAACTCATTAGTCTTCTTTCTACTCAACAATCCAGTTCAGAAAATGTCACAGTTTTTGTGCGTCGTGATTCTTGTTTTAAGCATTTCCTCCATGGGCTTCACAGATGAGGTAAGTTTTGTAACTTAGGTCTCAGAAAATGTAACTTCACAAATGCACAAAATTCGTCAATGTGAGTCGTATTCGTAATCAGGTACAGCTGCAGCAACCTTCTGAAAATACCGAAGACAATAATAGACAACTGAACCTAGTGGAATTGCAGCTCTTCAGCAAATTGTTGTCACCAAATGATACGACCTTACAGCAAGGAACCAAATCGCTTTTAGCGAAAGTAAAGCAGTATTTCCTATTTATTCTCCAAAGTTTGCCCAGCCAGTCTAACATTAATTTCTTTGAACAGTACATCGCTGCTCAAATCATGAATGACAATCTCCAAAAGTCTCCAAGTTCAACGACAAATCCAAATCCAACTCCAGGGTCTTCATCAACCGAAGCTTCAACAAAGCAAGCTCCAACTATTGTCTCAGAAGCTTCAACGATTAGAGCTGTTCCAGTTGCAGAACCGGTTGAAGGTGAAACAACTAGAATCCCCAGGAGTACTCCGGCCCCAGCTCATGTTTTGAATCAAGTCGATAAAATCCTATTAAATGTTGCATCTGGAAATATTATTGGAATTGTTGATGAGTCATTGGCAATTAGAGCCCCTGCACCTGTTCGAAGTTTGGTGAATGGAATTCTAAAGTTAGTGTTTTGCAATCCCTTGGATCGACTAATGAACAGGTGTCGGGGGTCAAGTGCCAGTCCTGGAACTGGTGGGGAAACTCCGACTCGTACAGCACAAGACTCACCGTTTCCCCCGATAACGTCCATTTTTGGTCGCTAACCTAAGCTAATCTAAATTAAAATACAAAATTATTTGAAAATTCTTGAGCATCTTCGCGTCGACAAGTCTCAAGGAAATGTTTGAGCTATTTTGTTTTCTAACCAAATCTTTAGAAATAAAAATATTTTAAGATACTAGGCCTACTATTTGAATGATTTCCATTGCTTTCCGTCCAAGTCGCGCTAGCTCGGTGCCAATATTCTGGAATATTTCAGAATTCGCGTCACAAGCACAGCTCACACTCACAAATGTCACAAACCTCGCAAAGATTAATTTGATAAGTCAGTTGCCAGTTGCCAGACGCCGGATTTTGATTCTTTGACATAAAATTTTTCGGAATAAAACCATTTTTAAAAAATGGACAAACATTCTGCCTAATATAAAAAAAAATCATCCCACAAAGCACGCCGTCGTGGGTTATGACAATAGCAGGTGCGAACAGATTGTTGAACTCCTAGGAGTTAAACTTGAAGTTCTAAAAACTCTGGCCTTTCTAATTTGCAATCTGCAGTTTTGCGGTACTGAGAGTACTGACCATAAAAAAATTTAAGTCAAATTACTAGATTACTACCTTCATTTGTTGTGTTTCGTAACTACTTTTTTATTGTTGCCTTCATGCATTGGCTGGATTGTTGCAAAGACGCGGCATGCGAGAATGCAAAGCCTTGCGACATCTCAGCGCGCAAAGTTTTATCTACTCGTGGTCCGGGAATTTTAAAGATTCTCATGAAATTCTTGCTCTGATTTCACGTGAATTTAATTTTTAATTTTGACGTTTGCTCTGCTCCGTACGCCAAATCGTCAGCCACGCTGTGTGGGTTTACACTGGTGCTGACTGCTGAGGTCAAGTCAGGTCAAACGGTCAAAGTCCTGAGTGATAATTTGGGGTTATTTACCACCTGGCGAGTCCACATGTGAAGTGCACATCGTTGGTCAACTTTTTGTATTGTTGCAGAATTTGTGAACAAACTTTACCAAAATGTCTTCAAACAAATTGAGTTGTAGGGAGTGTGGTTGCACTGAAATCGAATCTGACCCGACCAGAGGAGATGCAGTTTGTACTTCGTGTGGTTTTGTGCTGGAAGAATCCCTGATTGTTTCCGAAGTAACGTTTGAGGAGGATGGACACGGTGGAGCTTCAGCCGTTGGGAAATTTATTTCCTCAGACAGTCGAGGTGGTGGTTGTATTGTTGGAGGAAATGGTGCCTACCGTTCATGTGTTGCAAAAGAGTCAAGGGATCAGACGCTTAAAAATGCAAAAAAGAAAATCGTCGAAGTGGCCCAGCAGTTAAGGTTAGCGAATCAGTTTTAAAAACCGTCAAAATGAATACTAATACTAAATTCTAATTCAATGATGCAATAATTCGTAATATTTTTGTGTTTAAACATTACAGGTTGAGTCCACATTGCATCGATGTTGCCTTCAACTTTTTCAAAATGGCATTGCACAAACAACTGACGAAGGGAAGAAGGAACGCTCTGACAGTTGCAGCATGCATCTACATGACATGTAGGATTGAAGGAACTCCACGTAAGGATTCTAGAACTGCACTGATTATTGTAGTTTTAGAGGAAATAGCCAAGTAAGGGCCTAATACTTCTTTGGATTTTCTTTTCTTTTTGCAGATTTACTCATTGACTTCAGTGATGTAGTACAAATGGATGTGTATGCCTTGGGTCGGGCATACCTTCAGATCTCAAGAGCACTATTTATACATATTCCAGCGATAGATCCTTGCGTATATGTTTTACGATTTGCGCATAAGTTTAATCTAGGAAATAAAACGCAAGAAGTGGCAAACACGGCGCTTCGACTAGTTCAACGAATGAGTAGAGATTGGATACATTTAGGAAGGAGACCCTCAGGGCTTTGTGGGGCTGGTAAGTTAAGCAGTTTCACTGGATGTTAGACTGATGATTTTACTAATGTTAGCTAGACTTCAATTTCCATTTTAGTAATTTACATTGTTGCTTTCTCTAGCCCTACTCATAGCTGCACGGTTGCACAATTTCTCAAGAACCGTTCAGGATATTATCAGGGTTGTTAAAGTTCACGAAACAACCCTTCGAAAGCGGTAAGAGTTTATTAAATCGAATCAAATTACAAGTGGAAATGTGAACCTCAAAGGTTAAATTCACATCATTTTTGCTTTCTCAGGTTGATCGAATTCGGAGAAACTCCATCTAGTTCATTGACGCTAGAGGAGTTTATGTCCGTCGATCTGGAGGAAGAACATGATCCACCATCTTTCAAAGCGGCTCGCATCAAGGATAGGGAACAACTCCAAAGGGTAAGCACTACACACACAATTTACTTTCACAGTTAATTCCAAAACAGTACAGTAATTAATTAATTGCTTTGCAGCTGTTGGAAGAAGACGTGAGTGCGGAAATGACAGAAATTCAAAAGAAAATCGAACATGAATTAGAAAAGAGGAGGAGAAAGATGGAATTAGGTGAAGTAGAAAGCCGTTTGGTCAGACCAGAACATCTCAGAAATTATTATTATTAAACCTGAATTACTGTTTTAACAGAAGCCTCCAAGCCGCCAGAAACGACCGTTTTAAGTTTAGAAGCGGCTGAAACCACACGTTTTATTATGGAGTCTACAATGGAAGCAATCAGTGAAATAATATCTGATCCACCTGCTCTTCTCTGTTCTAAAAATTCTGAGGCTTCAGATTCGGGGATAGCGTTAGCCAGTTTGAAGAAAGAAGCCCAAGACACAGCAAACTCTTTAAAGAGAGAGCCGGGCTTTCCAAAGACAGAAAGAGAGCCAGGCTTTCCAAAGACAGAAGGTGCCGCGAATGATTCAGATCGTGATAGAGTACTGATGCCTCCGCCGTCAAAGGAACCGTTTAATATTCAGGAATGTGGAATTCTTGCAGGTACTAGTAGTTCACCGTTTTGTCGTAAAACTGACGAATTTTGGATAGCAGTTATAAAATCATGATTTCGGTTTTAGTTATACCGACAGAAGTAGATGAGGATGAGGATGATGACGACGGAACAGTAACAACGTTGGATGAGTCTGGAGATTTGGACTCTAGTGACTTGGATGATGCAGAAATTAACAGCTATTTAATGAACTCAGTAGAAGTGGAGAGAAAACGTGTGCTTTGGGAAAAACTGAATCAGGACTACATTGATGCTCAAAAAAGTAAGTTTTTCCCAGGGTGGGGTACTAAAGACTTTGATCTACTCTCTCACCTTGGTTTTTCCGAACTAAAAAACAAATACAAGTATGTTCTAATTATTCCAAGTGCTCACATTTATTTTCAACTTGAACATTGCAGAAAAACAGGAGAAAATGGAGCAAGATATTAAAGATGGAAAATTTGATAAGAAAAAGAAAGCGAAGAAAACTGGTAGGGAGAAAGCAACATTCCAAGCAAAATCAGCAAGTAAGCAAATTTGACCAAAAACAAAATTCTAGGCCTTCGTTGATTGCGATATAGTCTAGTGAATTGTTTAGATTTTGTTAGAGTTATTCATCATATTTCAAATTTATGCCATGGTACAGATATAAATAGTGTGTCTCTTTATTCAGACGAAGCCATCAAAATAATGCTCATGGAAAGAAAAATTTCTTCAAAGATCAATTACGACGTTTTGCGTACTTTATCTGGGATGCCGAATGATGCTGAGGCAGGAACCTCGAAAGACGAATACGACGCTTCCGACTTGGACGGTCCGGCAGAGTCCGATCCTTTCGTCACAGTCATAGAATCGGGCCCTGTCGTTCCCAAACGAAATGTAAAGAAAGAAGTGAAGGACGACCCAGATGAGGAGGAGCCGTCGAGGAAAAAGCAGAAAATGCAACCGTTAATATCTAAAATAAAAAATGAAGCCATGAAAAAGAAGGAAGAATATGACGACTCAGTGTTCGAAGATGATACCACTGTTGCCAATAATCTTGTCCCAGAAGTTAACAATGGTGGAATTGTTGAGGACTTGGAGGTTGTTGAAGAATATGGGCCAGTCGTTGTGGAATCTGGCCCAGTTCAATATGCCACTGATGAATGTAAGTGCCTCTTTTAGTATACTTATATATTTCAATATCGTTTATAAGTATAACCGTTTTACTGCATTATTGTATGAATAGGTGATACTGAAGACGAAGATGACCAAGCAGGCAATCCTGCTCACAAAACCTTCACAGATGACTACGACGACTATTACGACTAGTAAAGCGAAGAAAAATTGGGAGAGAATGAATTCGCTTGCGTCCTCACGGTGGACCACGATTTCAAAACTGCTACAAACGGAGCAAAAGCTAGCTGACTTTTAACACCTAAACCTTTCAATGTATTAATATCCTGTCAAGCACTCTTGTAAAAAATTATGTGAAAAGTTTCGCTTTCGAAATATTTAAAAAAAAATATACGAATTTGTAAGATTGTCTAGTATTCGAAAAGCTTTGAACAAAATTATGTGCTTTTAAAAACTTTTTTTGGAGCCTAATGAACAATGATGCCAAACATTATTTTTTAAACGTAGTTTGAAGTGAAGTATTTTGAAATTTTAATTGGCATGTGTCATGCATCTAATGCATGAACAGCTCAAATTCTTCAAATTCAATCACCAAAAATGAGGAAAGGAGTAAAACTTTCAAAGTGGTCACAATATGTAAAATTACACTGTAAGAATTTTGAAGAATCACTGAAAAAATATGAAATACGGGAATATAAAACATTCGTACATTACAGTTTGTCTGCTTTTGATTAATTTTCTTGGAAAACTTCATTTTTAGTGCTAACAAGTACTTTAGCTTGTAACTACTTTAGCTTCATATGATGATTTAGGATTTGGATTACAAATTTTGGATATTACAAACCAAGTTAGAAAACAGGAATTTGAGGACAAGAATTGTATTCATAAAAAAAAGTAGTACTTTGTAGGTCTACTGTCGCTATTTCTTATCCCTTTAGTTATTACTCGTGGACCCTCAGTTGAGTTACACATTAGAAATTGTACTGAAATAACGAAAATAGGCTTTCAATTCAAATTGTTTTTCATTTATAATCAAGGTTTTATTTATGTAAGAAACACCAATCAATATCCGTTATCACATATTTACGTAACATCTGGTTAAATATAAGTCTCACGATCTGACCTACGATGAATTAGTTCTAAAATAGTACGAAAGTAGCTAGGACAAAGAAATTATGAGCTAAAAGAAGGATGAAATTGTTAATACCGTTAGGCAAAAATTTAGTTAAATCGTCTAATCATAGCATTAACAAACTCGTGATTGCATTGGTTTGTTCGATTGACTTAATTAATAGTTAGTCAGGAACATCGCGGGATTTCCGGACTTTTGATTGTTTACTTATGTGCAGGAGCTGATTCAGTCGGTCCGTAGAAAATCAGTTCTGGAATTTGGCCTCCTGCAAAGGCAACAATGAATTTTCTATATTCGACCAGTTTTCATTTGAAAGTTAAGGTAGAATGAAATTTTTTTGGGGGGAATACATACCTTGTACACCAGTCCCATTTGTACTCTCTGCAGAGCATTGGAACTGAAAATTCACGTTCCCAACTGGAACATCAGTCATTCCTTCCTGACCAAAATAGCTAAGCTCTAATCCATCCAATATTGCTGATGCCGTGTAGTACGTATCGGGATCAATCTAAGTAGAAATACATTCGTGATTTATACAAGATTGTATTAAACAAAGAGCAAAGCATATTTCGTTTTGATTTGGTCACATTGCTCTGCTCACCTGAACCGGTTGCTCGAAATAAACGTGGAAAGTATTGCTTGAACCATCTGAGAAAAACTCAGTATCGTTATCTGCTAGAACTCTTCCCAGTTTTTTTAGTTCAATATGAACTGCATACGTCGCAGCTCCACCCGATGACCCATAAAGGCCAAAGCCAACAATAAAAACTCTTCGGTCCACACAGAATTGAATGCTATCACACCTTCCCCTATAGCGCCATTGGTTGCTTCTGTAAGCAGAGGACTGGAACCGATGGCAGACCTAATTAGTGAAACCAAATTATAGTAATTCTAAACACAAAAAATGAATGCTTCTTAATAATAATAATTTACTTGTGGAGTTAAACCGGCTCTAGGAGAGGTGGGATAGCCGACCTTGGGTTTGGTAGTAGCCGTAAAATGTAGAAATATTGCGTGCGACTCTTCCAAGGAAAAAATACCAGTCTGGGCTGGTCCATCAGCAAATTCTTTTAATTCCATTGTTGGGACCCGAATCAGTTGCAAAGCGTTCCCTGCGAGAAAAATACTCAAATAAAAATGTCCGTTAAACTAAAGCCTTATGAAAAAATGAAGTAACAATTTATAAAATATTCAATCCACGAAATACAATAAAATGAAGGGTTCCCTTACCTAAACTAGCCCTTAGATTTCCCGGAATTGGTTCAATTTCTCTTCTCTCACATTCTGCCAGTGCCCAGGAAGTTGCTGCGTTGAAAATACTCAGTTCTTTACATTTGAGAGTTTCTCTCGACAAAATCGACTCCAGAGTAGAGTGATCAATTTCTAAAAAACCCTCCGAGTTTAAGGCGAGCTCAGCCTAAACACAGCATATTGTAAATTTAGTGGATAGCAAATTTTCCATGTGAAAACAAGGCACTCTGGATTTAATGGTAGCAAGATAAAAAGTGCAACCAAAGAAAAAAGTTTGGTAGGAATTCATACTTAGAGAGGTCCATGAATACCAAAGGAGAAAATCACTGAAATCAGCGACTATTAACGCTTATCGTTTGTTGTTTTATTCTGGAAAGAATGTGCGGAAGTCTACTTCCAAGCATTAGAATTTAAGAATTTCCTGGCCTCCACCAACTGATACGATGACTCAACTTACTTGTGCATCAATGACTTCCCAACATCTCTCCATCAGTTCAGGTTCATCAAATATTCTTGACTGGCTCAGGAGAACACAAGCGTTTCTGGCCGTGAGACTTGATTCCAAAAACTGAACACAGGCTTTGGCTAACTGAGGAATGATGTACTTTTTTGCAACGTGGAGTGTTGCCAGAACAGAATCCTCGTCCAAATTAATTTCATCCGCATACAAATACCTGCAGATTAAGTCAAAATATTTATTACAAATTTCATTTTTGCCGTTGTAGACGGGAAGTCGAAGCAATACTTACTGCAACATTTTCAGAAAAGCTTCGGGCTCAACGTCAGGCACCACAATTTCCGGTCCTGTCTCCGCCAAACTTCCATAGAACATTGCGAAGAATACAGAACTCCCGACCGCTAATACGTATTTGTGAGCCGGGTATCTCACACTCTCGCAACCGTTTGCACTGACTATGAAATGAATGTCCGCCATCAGTTCATTGTTGCACATTGCAGCATTTCGTTCTCTGACCCCGGTTTTGGTTAGCTCCCAATCATCCTTCGGAGAACCTGCGTTTCCATTTCCATTTCCAGACCCGCTAGCTCCTCCGTTCTGTTGATACCCCAGGGCCAAAGCTAACGACGCAACTGACCCTTGACCGGTTCCACCTCTTCCAGGAACTGTTTGAACATTAGTTCCACTGCCATTTTGTTGAAGATGTTGCTGGTGGCAATTATATGGAGTAGATGGGGAAGGTGAGACCACCGGTCGAGGGGATGAGATCGGAGAAGTTGGCAAACTGCTGGGCTGCGTGATGTGAACTTCTTGTCCGTGTGACTGAGAAGGATTAGCACCAATTGAGCCCAAGCGTCCTTGCCCAGGTCCAACGACACCTCCATTTCCTAATAATTTCAATTTCTTCATTGATCCTGACACGTCAAATAATCTCAAGAGGGAATCAGCCCCTTCATCCCCATCCCCTTCATCACTTGTATAGTCTACAGCGGATTCAGAATCTGCACCAGAGTTATTCTTTCTCTTCCGGGCCAAATCTAAAGACGAGACAAGACGGGAAAAAGGATGGAAACAAAATCAAAGACAAGCAATGAATAGAAACTACAACACCGGTTAGCAAATGCAAAGCAAAGCGAAGTTTCTCAAAACTTTTGAGTCAAAAGGAAACTTTTAAAAGATTTCAATGCGCAAACTTGTTTTGTAATGTTAACGTTTTCACTCGTAGAGCTCAACTACAACATGCACTGATGCCCTAGTCCAAGATATTCCAGGAAATTAACTAACCTTTCCCAAAAAGTAGACTATCTGTTCAAATAATTAACCCTTTGATACTTATTACCAGAAAATAATATGCCAAACACTAATACACTGCTATTAAAAATTTTAAAAAGTCTCCTAGCTAGTTGGTTAATTCTTTTTCCTCGTACAATATCAGCGTAAGCTAAACGCTCAGCTACTTTATCATTCGCTTGTAAGGGCTAGAATGCTAGAAATAGTTCATTTCAATTCCTCAACACAGTTCAAGAGCTGACTCATGTTTACCTTTTAATCTTATCGTTGAATTCCTTGTTTTCAGTAAAAAATACATTCAAGACATGGTCAGGGTTACTATTTATTTGGTTGAACAGAAACTATTCTTTTAGTTCGAAAGTGGATTTCTATCAATTCGGAATGTTCATATTTTGTAACAAAATGCTTACAAAAAAAACATTGGAACTATTCATCGAAACCAATCATTAATCCCACATAAGGGTTTAACTGCTGCCCTTTTGTAATATTTGTAATAAAATGTTTGCAATAAAAACATCAGTATTTCTTCTAGTCACCTTATTCCACAGAGCGACAATGTATCGAATCTATCTCGTATGACAAATGTTTGGATTGGACATATTCACGACCATGCATGCAGAGTGCACTTTGAACTAAGATGTTTGATTTCAAGGCAATGCCCAGGCCTTAACCTTCAAAACTTAACCTCACAAAAATTTTGAACAACTTGTTTTCTTGCTTGCTTGTTGTTAATCTTTGTTTTGAACTTGAATGAACCATGCCAGATGCCAAATTGCAAATCTTACAATTTTTGATCAATTCCTACACCATCTCCAAGCTCCTTCCTTTCTCATTTTTAATAGTCACAGAACAGAGTTATAATGTTCTATTTGACCCTGCTTTGAAATTTATTCCTTCTGAATAAACCTTACATTGAGGGGTAAACACTTTCTAAACAGGTCAAGTTAGACCTTGCCGGAAATCGATATTTTTATGAAAATGGAAAATGTCAGAACATCTCTTCTCTCGAAACGAATGCCCAACATCTCCAATTCAACTTTTCAATATTGACGGCGACGGGAGATATTCTCAACAGTGCAAAACTTACAAACTCTCAATAAATAAAAAGTTTAATTCACCTCTTCAAAAAATTTAAAAAATCGGTTATGATTTAGATCGTTCTAAA
>JAQGCM010001196.1:0-16760 GCA_034699705.1 Hymenaphorura dentifera | reverse complement strand
GTCTGAATTTTTCGGCCAATCCTTCATTCCCTTTCAATCTGTTCAATTTCTTCTCACATTTGTCAATTTTTACAAAATGAGTTTCATTGAGTTGAATTTTTATTTTTGTTGTGAAATTTATTTGACTCAGTACGTGGTAAACAAGCTAATAATGTGTGTCAGAGGTTAAGGTGTTAGACGACGGGATGAAGTCATTTTTGCTCAAGTCTTACACATTTTTGTACCCAAACTCCTCCTCTAATTACTCAAACGTCTCGTTTTTGAATCAAAAATTCAGCGCAGAAGACTAATTAAATTTATCAGAGACTAATCATTTAAGTTTATATTAATTTATTACTTTAAATGCGCCCTTGCCTTGCTTGCAAGTTTGCAATGCAAGGCGAGGTGAGCCAGACAGCTCGGCTACAAAATAATGCGACAACGACATCAATTTGCCACCATTCTGTGCTGCGCTATCATTTGTCACAAGTTCGCACAATTTTCCTGGACAAACTCTCTGGAGATTTCCTTTAGAATAAATTGGACTTTGGCCGTACGTCTGCATTGCTGCTGGACAAACTAACCAAAACTGCTTAAATTTGTGAGGCAGAATAATTGTTAAAATCTCTGTGCTTTAGTAGTAAGATCGAAGCTGGGATGATGCGCAAAAACGCAAATGTCACTTGCTCTTTAATCTGTCTCAATCTGAATCTTTGCCAATTTTATTTGCAGTTTTTAATATATACATTTCCTACTCAGTGAACCAGAAAGGAAGTAGCAAGTAGCAAAGGCCGGCCGGTCGGTCAAACGTGCACAATGTGCAAAAGATGTTCCGTGCATACAATGTTTCGGGCGGGGGTGGACGTTCAGATATCATGTTTTGAGGTCAAAAAGTGGTTAAAAAATTGCAAACTTATGTGTGCTGACAGTGCTGAGTGCCGAGCCAAGAACTGAGAGGAGTGGACTGGCGCCGGCTGCAGTTTTGCAAAAATTAATCCAAATACATGCAATTCAAGAACAACAAAGAGCGAAGGATGCCAATTTTTTTGCAAATGCGAAGTACCCCTCGAAAAACGTATCAGAATTTTACATTATGTAACAAGGCAATTATGAGCGATTTTATTTGAGTGACTCGGTGGTGGTGATGGTTAAACAAGTAGAGATTTTGCTAATCTGCCAACTAACTTTGTGCACAAATGTTGCATAAATCATAAACTGCAATGCCACTTGACTTGGCTTGACTTTGAATGAAAAACTTTGTCCATGGCTGATTAGCGAATAAATTGCAGTTGTCGGAGCAGCAATTTATCCCACTGCATTGCATTGCATTGAGTTGGCCTTTGACAAAAAAAATCGCACGAGTTAACTTTGTAACTCTATACTAATGTATTTACAGCTTTGAAATAAAATGCAAAATTGTTGTTTTGTTTTGCTACACTGTGGAAGCACATTTGCATCAAATCGAAATTAATCTCACTCGTGGATTTTTGGCACCACTTGAGTTGTTCATATATTTGCGAATTTTTTTGCATTGACTTCCCGGTTATTGTCGTTTGCCTTTAAAATGGACAGAGTGAACAACATTTCAATAATTTGTTTTTGCAAGTTTTGTTCGTTACGTGGGATTACAGATAGCATGCATGGCATGCACGAGTTGAACGAGTGTTCAAACAAAACTAACTAAACATTGTTGTCGTACGTACATAAAAACTTGTACAATGTGTGGAGCAGAAACAGCAGGATTTTGTTGCAAATGTGCACCGTGCAGCTGCACTCTGCACTTGCACCTTACGAAAAACTTGCGATTCCGATTGCCATGCATGCATGTTGCAAAAATGTGCAAAAATGCAAACTGGATTTTATGCAAATGCAATGCAAATACTGCCTGCCAACGCCAAACTCAAGCTGACTGACTGATAAAGCTCTGACTTTGTGACAAAAATGAAAAATTTGCAATGATCTTCAATTACCAGTTCTTTTCCTCCCGGAGATATCCAAGTCATAGTCATCGTACATCATTTTAAATGCAGGGAATGACGAACGTTCCCTGTGATCTTGCTGGTGATGAAAAATGAAACCCAATCGCAATTTATGCGATTGCAATTTTAATCGAAAAAGTTCAAGATCAACGTGTTGCAATTTTTTTTCTTGCTTGCTTGCTGCGAGTTAAACTTGTTTTTTTTAGATTTTGTAGATTTTTTAGCATTTGATTAGTTGAAGAGTTGGAATGAATTCCTCAGATACAAAGTATAGTGGTTTTCCTGTGGAGATTTCTTCATGTAGCTCAAGCTCAGAGTAGGATAGTGGTTTTTGTAAGTCTTTTGCTCCCAGGAATTAGCGTTTTAGTCCATGTGCTTTTTGGTTACGAAATCACTTTGGCCTCAGTCAACACACCTGGCCCAGGGTTCTTGCTGCTATCATTGAGGCTATGTACACTCACTTTTTCAAAGTTTTCTTTTGCAGACTCGTACTAATCTTAATTTATGACGAAAATTTAAAAAAAAAATCCGAAATTCACAAGCACCAAAAAATCTTTAGGAAAAAATTGCCAACTAATACTAAAACCGGTAACTTTTGTTAGCTTTTGAAAATATTAAAAATCGGGAAAACTTGAGCTCAAGTACTTGAGGTAATCGTAGAGCTATGAGTTATCCCTTTGTATATTACTCCGCTATTGACTTGACTCTGGGAGAAGACAGTGAGTTGGTTGAGAAACCGCTGTACAAATCCTCTGTCAGTGTTTTGGCGAATTGAAAAGCATTTATATGAGGAGAGCCCCTTTTTGGAGTTCGTCTCAATTATTATGACCCATTGTAGCAGCAGCAATGGTTTCAATAGGTTTTTTGGAAGCAGCCGAGCCTCAACTTTTCAACATTTGAACAGAAGGTAAAACCGGGGGAAAGTGTTCGAGAGCTGTGGCACTACACGTACGTACACCTTCAAGAAAGTATCGGGAAAATAGTCAAAAACCCCTTACCACTTTCGTTGAGGATAGCCCCTAGCTCTTGCCCTGTGGAGCTTCCCTCAACCAAACACATGGCAAGAGCCACGCCAGCCAGAAAGAGCCTGTCGTTTTAATCTTGCTGGCCTCAACTAGGATAACGTTGGACCTGGACCTGTGCTTGCATTACAGCACAGCACAGTACAGCGAAGAGCTTAAACAAATATCCAATTTTAGTGTCAAATGCTTTTTCGTATGATTTGTTTTCTCCCTGAAAACCATTATGAGATGTAGAAATGGTCATATTTAATGATGTACATTAATAATTGAGCTTTACAAGCAGAGACTCGACATAAATCTAGTTAAAATTAGTTTAGAATGCCAGGACACCACTAGAATTCGCTAGAAATCGCTTGGTATTGAATGCAAAATAATAGCAATAAATTAATTAATATTAATTTGAATAGTTAAGAAAATTTCTTGTATTTCTATTTATGTGGGCTTTGAGACTGGGACACACATACAAACTCAAGCAGATCAAGAAATTCATCCAGATATTTTACAATGTGGAATACAATACGTTCAAATTTAAATTCAATCTTTTATTGTAGTGACGCTTATATGTAAATGTTACGAGTACATTGTTTCCAATACCGGGTCATATTCGCGATAAAACTTAGAAACCTGCTTTTTTATAATTAAGATTATTTAAGATTAAGATCATCACATCTACATAAATGACATGCCGAATATATCTCGGGTTAACTTAACTTAAGATTAACTTAATAGTAATTATAATTTGTAGGGAGTCAATGTAGAATTCTTCGCGCGCTTTGGAACTTCATTGACACATTTCTCTGTGATGTCAGGAATTGTCTGAGTTAAGTATCAATTTTATCGTCAGATTTAATTTCCTTAATATTCCTAGCGAGTAGAATTTTGTTTAAAACATGCTTTTTGTCCGAAACCTCATTTCGTAGTTGGTAATACAAAGTCAAGATTTGCCCTGGATTCTTTATTACTATTAGCGCTACTTATAAATTCTGGAGAACATTTGGTAAGTAATGACTCATTTACAACATATTTATCAATAGTTGATCTGGTCGGAATCTCGCAGATTCCTCAAATCACAATCACAATGAGATGAGGATTAATCAAATTCTTGAACAAAAGCTCTTCAGAAATGAAAATACCCGGGGAAAAACACAAACCAAGTAGTACGAAGTCGTGGCACACCACACAAGTCATTGCTCCATCGTCTCTTCCGTCATCACAAAATCCTACCCTCTCTGCCCTACCTTTTCTAATAAATCGGTTCAGTTCGGTTCGGGGTTGAGTGAGGTTCTCAGGCATGGACATAAACTCAAACGAAACCCATCACATCGTGAGGTAGATACGAGCAGAGGCAGCCAGGAGCAGATTCGATGTGGAAGAGAAGAAGGAAGGAAAGGCAAGCATAAGGGCCAGTTTCGAATTTGATAGGCTGTTGACGAATAATCGCTTTCCGAAACTCATCTCATTGCTGACGGAGAGAAGCCTTTAAAAACATTTTATGATCCAGTCAGACTCCTTTACGACTCGATTCTCTCCCAATACTTCCAACCAACACTTCTTTTCTACATTTGCAATTTTGCTTTGCTCTCAGCTCTTCGTTCGCCAGTTCGTCACTCGATTTTCAGTTCAGACTCACGTCCACGTCCACGTCAGTCAGAGAAAACAAAAGTAAAACTCGCCCTTTGTCTACCTTGCTAGCTGGGCGGGGGTGGGTGCGGGTGGGGTGTCCGAAGTCGAAGTCTGAACCGACCGAGGCAGGCAAAAACTTGCAGTAAATTTGGAAGGCTTGGCACAAGTCGAATTCGAATTCGGAGTTTTCGGAGTGCTTTGGCTGTGGCAAATGCAGTGCAGGTAAAGGAAAAATGAGATGCAAAATATATTTGAAGCAATTTCAGGAATACATTCTTGTTTACCAAATGCCGGACGACCCGAATTCGGGTAGAAGTAGAAGTGTGCCAATTTTATGACCTCCCGCTCCCAGAGCGTCAATCTCAATCGCAATTTCATGACTTTCTTGCCATCTTCCCTGAATACAAATTTTGTCAATATTCTCAGCTTCTGGGGATTTGCATTTTGGAAAAAGAGCTGAGGTTTAGCTGAGGATTTTGCAATTTTTGACGCAAAAGAAGAGAGCTTCTATGTGTGAGTTCAGCTAGCCAGCCATGCAATGATGCAATGAAATCGCTCTTAATTTTACGACCGTCTTGCACAAATAAATGAGACCGCAATAAGGAGAAAATTCGTTTGAGATGAGGATGAGGATGAGCTGAAGCAATAATGAAGTCTCTTAAGGATTTTTTTTGTAAGGATTCCGCTATTGGAATCGCTGTGTTTATTTTTTGAGAGTTCAGTTTCAGTTTGGGTTTAAGTATTACATCAAGACAAGCACAAGGCACAAGAATCGGTCGTTCGTTGGATTGTTCGGTGTTGAAAAACCGAACACCGAAGCACCGAAAAAAGCAAAAGAACATATAACTTGTTGCATTTGAAAGAAGATGAGAAAGGAAGATGAAGATGAAATGAGAGACACAGAAGATGCGGTCTTTAAAATGCTTTCTTTTTGAGAGCGACTGTTTCATTTGGTCGTCATTTTCATCCCCATTTTGGGGTTGGTGGAGTGCACATTGCCGGGGTTTCGGCTCTTTGTACTTTTCAGCAACCGAAATAGCGAAATATCAAAGTGAAAACTGAGAGGTGCTCACAAGAATTGCATTGTTTCGCATGCTTTTACGAATATTGAGCATGAATTAGAAACAAATTGCTCGAAATATTATTCAAAATGCTGTGAAATTTAAGAAGATGATATTGAAGCCTGATATGTGCTCCAATTTTTACTAAAATGAATCATTTTTGGAGGTCATTTTTGTCAATTTTTAGGTTTGCACCGTGAGTGAAATATTTCGCTGTTCTGGAAATTCATGTTAAAATCGCTAAATTTGATACAAATCACGACGGGGGTTCTCTTCCTTTCTGATTTTAGACCATATTTTCGCTTGCATGATGCTACGAATGAAATATTTCATTTAGGAGTAGAAGCACAGCCTTGCCTTGAAGTTGTTGAGGAACCATGTGCTTCAAAACCTCTCAAAATGAAACATCGTAAAATTTAGTTACCCCTCGTCAGATCTGAGCGTAAGTGTAAAGTACACAAACAAATACTCGCTCTTTGCCAAAATGAGAAATGGAATTGGAATTCGTTTGAATATGTTGTTGCGTTGCACTGGGACCGCAGCATAAATATTTTTCAAAGGGAGAGACATTGACATCCTGCTGGAATTTTGTTAGCAAAAATTCATCAAGCTGCAAAAATGTTTCAAAAACTCGGCAAATTCGCAGTAATGTTTAGACTGAAATTTTTTAAGCATCGATTTTCTCAATAATTCTGTTGACAATTAGTCATTTAAATGGTGACGTTTATTTATCACAATCGCAAAATTAGTCATCAATTCCGTGGGCCTGCCATAAAATTTCTCAAGAAAAAATTGCACTGCACTGTATTGTTTAATTTTTTTTCGTATTTTGTCATCTAATCATTTTGTTGCTGGACTTTTTATCAACGAATTTTTTAGTGCTCATAAAATTTGCTCGAGTCAAAGTCAAAGTCGTAGTCAGAGTCAGAGTCAATGTACCTCAGCCTCAGCTTCATTCAGCTAAACAAAACAGTGCGATTGAGTGCGATTTCACTGCGCAAAAATAAACGGGCAGTAAAATTAGGCAGGCAGGCGATAGGAGTTTCTTAAGAAGAAAGGCCAGACCAGACCAGACTGCCTGCCTGCCCAAGAAACAAACTTAAAATTGCGCAATTTGAGTCACAAGTTACACAATGTCGACGCTCGACGAACTTTTTCGTTTGTCAACAATTCAGCGACTTAAGCTGTCCAACAATACGGCCAGTCCATAAATGTTTTTTACTGAACGCGATTTTTTTTTGTCAAAACTGCGTCGTGTAGGGAGTCGCTCGTGAGTTCGTCTGACTCTGACTCGATACGATGACACATTTTTAATGTCGTCTTGAGAATTACATGTAGTCCGACGTACTTTTGAGATTAATTTTTTTTCGCACGTGCCATTTTTGAGCTCAAATTTTGCTACTAATTTGAATGACAAAAACAGCCAGCCAGGCAGGCAGGCAGACTTCTTTGCAATTCTTTGTGGACCATTCGGCGCTCTGGACTTGAGCTCCAAGAATAGAATTGATACCTTAAGTAAACTTATCTATCTTGTCATTCTATTCATTCAAGTATTCATGTATTGGTTTATATAGCCATTTAATCTTTTATATGTCCATTTATTCATTCATAATAATTTACATTCGCACACTTTTTTCGTCTTCTTGCTCAGACACTCGCATTTTGTAATATCCATTCAGTGAATTTACTAATCCTTGTGTACACACCAGGTGAGTTGGGTTCCCCGCACCCGATGCCCCAAGACATGACGCCCGCTAAGAACCATCTGTCATCTGGGCCACGGATTTGAAGTGGACCACCGGAATCACCCTAATTAATTAATTAATTTGTAGATTAATTTGTAGATTAATTTGTAAGTTAATTTGTAAGTTAATTTGTAAATTAATTAGCAAGAAATGCCACTCACTTGACACCCATCACGCCCACCCTGCTTGTAGCCAGCACACATGAAATTCTCTGGAATCATTTCCATACGCCCCGCGCTCTTGAACATTTTGACGCACTCCTCATTCGAAATGATAGGAACTTGAACAAATTGTAACAATTGAGAATATTTTCCACCCTCGGACAGTCTGCCCCACCCAACAATGCTAGCATTTTGTCCGACGAGAGAGTCATTCAGATTTTGGGGTAGACAAAGTGGGCTAATGTGGAGAGAGAATTCGACAGGGGTACTTAATTTGACGAGGGCCAAATCGTTTTCATAAGATGTAAAGTTGTAGTCCGGGTGGACAATCTGCAAACAAAAAAATTAGAGTGAGTGAGTGAGAAAAATTTGATTGTTGAGACAAAAGTCAAAGTCAAATGTCAGTGTTGTGTGGGTGTATTGCAACAATGAATGGAAGTTTAGTTTGTTGATTGTTCGATTGTTGTCAACTTTCTGGGAAAAAGTGAACTACTTGCTTGAGCTTGTTTGTACCTTTTTCTCAATTCTTCGCTCTACAAATGGAAATTGTTCATTGTCATCCTTAAAGTTGAACTCTCCGAGTCTGACCCGAATGAGTGATTTTGATAGTGCAGCCACACAATGAGCAGCCGTCGCAATCCAATTTTCATTCAACAGAACGCCACCACAAGAATGAGTTGAAGAATAGCCAAAAAGTGAAGAGCGACGAACGGAAGCAACCCAAGGCCAAGCTGCGAACGTGGCTGTAAAAAACGAAGACAAAAAATTGGCATTAATTTTGGACGAAATTTTCATATCAAGAGTTGAAAAATTGGAAAAAGACAGAAATTTAAGGCTGGACTGTCCTGATCCTGAAGTGGATAAATTTCACCTGAAACCCACTTGATGCCAGCTAAAACACGACGGACGGCACAGAAAAAATTAGAATCTCGTGGACGCCAGGATTCGAACCATATGTAATGTCTAACTAACTAGCAAGGAGTGCACAGACCACTTTGCAAGCTGTACTCCTTATAATTCATAGTTTTGAAAAATTTGCAAACCCCTCAAATTTACCGTCTTGACCGCCGATAATCCTTAGAGTCTTTGACGAAATTTTGTGCACAATTCCACACTGCGCAGGTTGGAACATGTAGTTATCATTTTTATCTTCATCTGTCTCTCGACTCTCCGGGTGCATTGTTGTCGTCTGACTTTCTTCTTCGACGCTTGAGGAAGGGGACGACGTTGTCGGCGGCATTGTTGTCGTCGTTGAATTTTTGGCTTGACCTGGCCGGATTTCCGGAAGAATGACAAACTGTTCTTCGACATAGTCGATTGAGGGAGGTAACGTTGATGAGGGGAAAAGTGTTGTTGGCAGATCGTCTGGAATATTTGAGTCGTCAGTGATTCTTGGAGGTAATTGGGTCCAGCTATCTTCTGGAACGGCTGGAGCACAGCAAGAGCCGTACATGGACACGTCTAGCCGACAAAGGCCAAGATTTGTCCCGCCGGATTTGTAGCAATCCCAAACGAATTGACATTTTCCGAGCTGACCGTTCAGACTGCATGATCTTGGGGAGGTTTCGTAGAAATCTGCAGCAAAATATGGGAAATTGAAATTAGTACAAAGTCGTATCAGGCTGCCATTTGGCAAATTCCTAAGAAAATTGCAAGTTGCACATCTAATTAGCAAATAATAATTAAAGATGTTAAAAAACTTCGTTCAAGGTTTTAAAAATCAATCTCAAAGGACAATAATTGTCCTTTGAGATTTTGCAATTATTGCAAAATCGAATTGCTGTTAGAACAAAACGTGCATATTTTCTTTGCAATGAATTTTGCAAAGTTGAAGTTTGAAATATTGATTTGAGTTGATGAGAATTTGCTGATTTGAAGCGAAAAGTTTGCAACGAAAGCTTTGTCGTCCTTATTTCAAGAAAATTCTCCCAAAAAGTGGGTCCAATTTTTTACACAAATTGAAAATGGACACTCCAAAACTTCTCTATTCGAAAACTGCAAGAAATTTTAGCTCACCAAGAATTCGATTCTTTTCACCGGCGTAAAACTGTAGACCCGCCTCCGTTCCGCTCAGATTGAGGTAGGACACTGAGAAAATGACAAAAATCTTCCAAATTTTCATGATGTGATTGAGCTAGTGGCAGAGGAGTGGAGTGGTGCTGGTGCTGCTGGGATTGAGCCGGATCTTGAGTCCTCTCCATATAAAAGCAATAATTAATTAGTGACTCCTTCCCAACAACAATCGAGTCAAGTCACTAAACTCGACTACTACCACTAGTCACAGCCGCAGCCACCATTAACAACCAACTTTGACTTGGTTGACTTTGTCTTGTCGACGACTTGACTTGATACTGCTGCAGATGCTGCTGGTTGCGGCTCTTGCAAAAATTTTGCGTGTGTGTGTGACTTTTGGCAGTTCAAGACCCAAAGATCAAGACAAGTTTTTCCTCAGCTTCTTCAAAGACTTCTTGACTTTGACTTCTTGTTTTCTAGGTAAATGGGCTAAAGAGTAGAACTGAGTGACTAGGTTACCCTTTTAACGCTTCGACGGCCGCTACTACGGCACTGAAGACTGAACGAGCACATTGTTGAAACAACAACAATACAGCAATGCAGCAGTGCCAAATGCCAATGCCAATAGCAGCAAAAAGAAGTCGTCTTCGTCTTAGTAGTCGTCCCAACAATCTGGTCGTCTTTAATGGCCACGACGGCACTATGGGAAGTTGATCATGATCAGAGCATCCATTAAACCGTGCGTTGCATGGAATGGATCACATTCACAACTTCACAAACATAAAAAAAAACATGATCAAGATCGTGCAACAATTACACAAACCCCCATCACAATTGTTGTAATTATTGTTGCGATTGTGGCCAAATTGAACAGCCGTCGTCTCGTACATAATCGCATGCATTGCATACATTAGACATTGCTGCTTCTAACATTGTTGCAGTGCAGGTGCCAGATGGACGTGTACTTGGACAATAATCATCATCATTATCAGCTATCGTGTCTACTCATCAACAATCAACACCACTGCACTGCGACTGCCAAAAAATGTTTGTTGCCAACTGCTGCTAACTAACTCAAACTCGTAAAAAATACAGAGATGAGCAACAATTGACAACAATCAAGTTGGGATTTTGTGTGTTGGATTAGTGAGGCAGGTGAGAGATGAGCTTCTGAGCTTGTCACTCACTACAAGCCGTCCCAGCGTCACACTCTTATTGTTGCCACCATGACCGCAGACTGCATTACCGCAATTATAATGCCACCGCATAAATTTGCGTCGTGCCATGCACTGAAACACTGAATGCAAAATTGCAACTTGCATACTTGCAACTTATTGCACTAAATAATTTGAGCTTTTGTGGGATGGATTTTGTGGTAGAAAACTCATTCATTCAATTTTTGTTGTACTAGAAATTCGCAATTTGATCTTGCCAATGCAATGCAATGCATCAGGATTTTTATGTTGCATTGTAATTTTGAATGAAGAAAGGTCGATTAAATCTTCACTAGAAATGAAATGCACTTTTTGTATCCAGTTTATCGAGTTCATTAGTGGAAAATTAAACTGATCAAACCAAAAGAAAGCTGAATTTGCATGATTGTTGCTCTTGTTTCAAGTTGTAACAAATAACAGATTTTTGCACATTTTTATTTCCTTATTTTTCGACTTGGATTTCTTTTTAAGGTTAAGAAATTTTTTTATTTAGTCGTAAAAAAGTATGCAAAAAAGTCATGTTTTTGAATCTAAGAAATCGAGAAAAATGGGAGAGATTATTTTATAAATGGCCAAATTTGCAATGAAATGGAATACAACACAACAATTTTGACGAATTGTAGAAGCTCGACCCACAAGAGTAAAATTGTAACATAGCCCCAAACTTTTCTAAATGAATTTGCTAAATTTGTATTACACTTCGCTCATTTGTGAAAAAATTGCAAAAAATTTGCTTTCAATTTTTTTTGGCTCTCACTAGTCTACACATTTCTATTTTTGCTTAATCTAATTAAAAGAATTTGCCGTACAAGCTGCCGAAAATGCCTAAAACTTAAAACCTTACTTAAAACGACGAAGACCAACTTTTATCTACTCGATTCACTCAAATGTAAAGCAATGACTCGATGAGCAAACAAATACTGCTTGGCTGTCTCTACCAAACTAATTCTTTCATTACGAATTTTCCAAAGATGGGCCAAAAAATCCAAATGCGTAGCTTGAGCATCCGAACAAAGTTCGTACATTGAGTCTGTCAAAATAAATGTTCCACTTCTTCCAACTCCAGCCAGGCAGTGAACGACCAACGGTTGATCAGCTGAGAAAAGTGAATCCGCACGACAAACGTTTATCAAATTCAAAATTTGTTTTGGATCTTCTGGTACTCCACGATCAGGCCAGGATTGGAAATGAAAGTGGGTTAGGGTCCGGACTTCGGGTTCGTCGTCATTCTGAAAAATTGACAGCAAAACTTTAAAATTTGACGTCAAATTTCGAAATTTTATAACAAACATTTTAAAAAGCTGCAAAATTATTCATTGAACTACCTTGCGCAATTCGTATCGCCGAACCACCACGTCAGGTAGAAAAGATTCGTCTTTGTTCACCAGCCGAACTTGAATCTGCCCAGTTTGCAAACATTCCTCATCCGGGTAATATGTGTAAGCTTTGCCCTAAATTGAAATGGAAAAAGTCGATTTTCAATCATTTTCAGGAATGCAAAGTCCAATTTTCTAAAAAAGCTGACAATATTACCGATTCAAAGTCTCGAGGACTCGCCAAATTCACAACCTGCTGGACTCCATGCTCCCAAATCATTCGATAAAAATCGTCAAGCGTTTCACTAGTCGGACATTGAGTCGCAATGTAACGTTTTGGACTCGGATCCGCATCACGAATTCCACTCACCCAATTAGCTGCGATGAAAAATTCATCAGATTCGGTGAATTCGGTCTCGTTTAGTCTAACTCTGGTGTGCTCATAAGTCAGCAAATCCGGGTAGCGGTGTTTGCCTAGATTAGACTTGGTTTCAGACACTTCTGAAGATTTTAATTTTTTGTCGGGTGGGTCAAGTTGCAAAAAATCGACTTGGATTTCTAGAATTTTGGACTCGACGTAGTCTTCAAATTTTAGAAACGGGATGGGGTTCGAGTGAGTCGGTTCGGGTTCGGGTTTTGGCAGCTTCAGCGTTAGTGGCGGCGGTAGTGGTGCTGATGCTGGTGCCGAAGCTGACTGCATTTTGACTGTGTAAATTTACAATTTTGTGCTCAAAATTTGCAAAATAATTAACAACACAAATTGCCCAAATTATTTGTGACAAACTGACACTGTCGTGTCGTGACACCAAAGCTGCACTAGCCCATGTAATTTTGTTGTCACTTATTTCTGGAAGTTGTTCGTTCCAAATTTATCAAAAAATAAATTGATAAGTTATCGCAACTGGCAAGTTTGACCACAAACACAAAGCAAAAAGCAAGTACAATTTACTCTTGAGTCTTGAGAGTTCTGACTTGACTCGCCTTTGAAAAACACAGCAAAAGCAAAATGCAGCAGTTGTTTGGTCACGCTCGGTTCACATTTTGGGATTTGGACAAGTTGAGCAACTCGTTATTTCGTAATCGTGACTTCGTAACCGCGTGCTGGCTAAGCTCGCCATCCTGCTGCTGCTGCTCGACCTTCATTTAATTATGTGAGTTTTCTAATGCAGTGTTTTATGACTACTTTGACTACGAGGCTGAGTCTGACATGGTCATGGTCACTTTAAGCACCTAATTTGCATGTACTTGCTATGCGAGCACCCACACCCAAACAGCGAGCGTCCTCAGGAATAAATTTTGCAACTTTTTTTGCATGCCTTACATAATTTTTGTGCAGCAAAGTGACAGTAGATTAGCAAGTAAGCACTAAGCAGTAAGCACTTGATTGAATGCTGGAAAAAAATTACTAAATTTGCAAATTTTGAAAAATGATCTCGTCAAAAGTCAGGATTTTTTGGAAATTTTAATGTCAGAAAACATCATGCATAAAAACTTAACTGTATTTTCTCAAAAACTTGACGTGGAAAGAGCCGATTTTTTCAATCATGTCTTTGATTACATCTTCCGGCGGTAGAATTGTGGTTCTGTTTCAAAATGGTGCAACAATGAGAATTCGAATATTTTTGTGTGCAGAATTTGTGCAAAATTTGTGCAAAGTGTGTGCAAAATTATACCTGAAATGAAATGTTCCAGGCAATTGACCAAATCCAGAGCCGGGCACAATACAAATTCCAGTCGCATCAATTAATTCAAAAGCGTAGAGCGCATCTGGCCAAAGTCCTAGTTCTTGGGCAGCATCAATGGCTTTGATCGGCAAGTCGATCTGCAAAAATAAAGTGTGTGTTGTATTAAATAAAAATCTTCAAACTTCCGGTCCGATAGACCGGAAGTTTGGGTTTAACTTCCGATTTGTCCGACCCGGAAGCCGGAAGTTGTCCGAAATATGTTCTGATTTTATTTGCGTACATGGTACATACCTGCGGAAAAGCGTAAAGTGCACCTTGGATAGGATTACATTTTATTCCTGGAATTTTGTTAAGCCCTTCGCAGACAATGTGGGCCCTTGAAGCCAATGAGCTTAAAATTGCAGTTTTTTCTTTCAGAAATAGATCGTAAGATGGGTCTCCTTCCTTGGGTGGATCCGCTATACAATCGATAGCTGCCTGGCAGAGTAAAAACCGACAACAGTTAGAGTCCGAATTTTCTGGTAATTATTTTGAACAAGGTGGTACCTGTCCGAGTACAGTTGGGCAAAGTCTGGCCGAGCTGCACTTTAAAATCATAGCTTTAATCGCTGGGTCAATGTTGACCAATTCGTAGTAACCACCTCTCAATCCACATTCTCCAGTGTAACCTGCCGAACCATACAAAATTGTGTATTTAAGAGTCTGTAATCGACTAATCGACTAGTATTCCATTAAAAAAATTGATCGATATGGTCCTCTAGTGACAACAAACTGAACTATTAAAGACTAACGACCTTTTGAAGCAGAGTTGAATGAGACCAATTCCATTTGGTCATAAGGAGTCCCCATTTCCATCATGATTTTTTTGAAGGAATAAAATTTGGAGCCCTCCTCATAAACATTGTGCTGATAAACCTAAAAAAACGAACAAAGTCACCTAAATTTTTTGAACTGGTCTCAGATTTCCAGAAGTTCTGTTTTGTGGCTTCAACGTTCGAAATGCTTACCTCATCCGCAAGTAAAATCAATTTTTCCAAATACGCAAATTTAATGATATCTTGAATATTCTTTCTGGTCAAAACTTGGCCAGTTGGATTCCCTGGATTGATGATTACGATGGCTCTCACATTAAATTCTAAACGAGCTTCGGAAATTGCTCGCTCTAGTTCAGAGATATCCAGTCCCCAATTATGTTTCTCGTCCAAAAAGTATGAAATCTGAACAGAAAAATTTTCGGTACAATTATTTCGAAATTTATCTCAATTTTTTTCAAAGTCTTGTCGACTTTAAGATTACGTAACATACATGATGCATGTTGTATTCTGCCAAGCTGGCCGTGTAGAGTGGATATTGAGGAATCGGAAGCATGACGGCTGGTCGACGCGAACCCTTCCGGCCATCTTGGAGCATTTTTAAACACATCTGGAATAATTTTGAGTATTTTTTGTAAACGCTCTGGGCAATTACTGACTGGCGAAAATTGTGTTTCGGTTTTACCCGAATTCCTTCGGACGCTCCAGCGCACAAAATGATATTGTCTGGATCGGCGGAAATCCCACCATCTCTTTTCTGAATATATTGGACAACTCGTTCTTTGATGACCGTCACTCCAGCTGAATCGCTATATGCGCCTAGAAAGTTGCAAATATCCGTCAGATTTTTTCACACCGATTCCTGATCCTGGGAGAAATTCCTAAACGCGCACACCCAGCTAAAAACTGATCTTACCAACAGTGTAACCCTTGCACCCTTCCAAAATCGATTTGGCTTTTTTCTTTACATCGGACTTGAAGTCTGGAGAGTCCAGCAATTCTGGACAAGTGATCAGAGCCAAAACCTTGGGAAAAATTAGACATATTGAAATTCATCTTTATCATCTTTGCATAATTTTTGAACTCTTCAATAAATTGATGAAATATTTCAGTGCAAAGTCGGCAAAGTTTTCCCAGCGGAAGGATTTCCACAAGGATGTGTCACTCCCACCCAAGACCCAAATTCGGACTCTGAATCCGAATTTTGGAGCAGTTTGCGACAGGATTAGTGAGATATTTCGCCAAATCACACGCTTGCATGGTTTGAATCGTGCACGAAATCTGTGTACGTATTAACCTGGCGAAGGAATGTGATTGGTTTTTGACCCATGGCTTGAGCATCTCCAACATTAGCACGAATCACTTCTTTGAACGGTTTCTTTACTCCCTGAAAAAAATGAAGGCCAAAATCATCAAGTTTTTAAAATTTTTAAAAAAATCGAAGAAAAATCATCAAAATGACGTATGTACGTACTTCTCTGAGTTCCCTTTCAATTTCCATAGCTCTGGCAACAATTGAGCCTCGAACAGCGTATTGCATAACTTTGATGTAAGGATTCATGTTGTCCACGGTGATGAGCTTAGGATTTGGTAGTTTGGGCGGACCATTACCACTACCATTACTGCTATGAACTGATCGGATGACAAAACCGAATGATTCTCTAAAACTTTGACTTTTGGAGATCAAAACGCAGAGGGGGACCTTTGCTCCAGAATTTGGCTTAATGAGCAGCGAGGACATCATCACGCCTTAAAACTTGAGTTTTGTTAATTTAATTATTGCAGTTTGAACGGAATATAGAGTTTAGAGTCACTGGAAATTTTGGAATTTAGAGAAATTATTCCTGTAAGTCATTTGCAATCGCAATGTTAATGATTTTGATGATTTTTTTGCTAATTCAATATTCTGGTTGTCATGGTCGACACTCGAGACTCTGACATCATATTTTTTCTTCAAAAATTGAAATGTTACAAAAATTGATTTCCAGATTTTTGAGAAACTTCAAGAATGTATTGCAACTGTTGATTTGGTTGAAGGCTTGCTGAACACATTCTACCGAGCCGATTTCAAATTAATTTTTTTCTTCAAAAATTGAAAAGTTGAAACGAAACATCTGATAAATTCAAAATATTTTCGGTAGTTTTTACTA
>JAQGCM010001195.1:0-16765 GCA_034699705.1 Hymenaphorura dentifera | reverse complement strand
ACCCTCCCGATTCACCACAGTCAACAACGAAATTCTGGAGTGTCCTTTTCACGGGTAGTGATCTGTGAGCTCCAACACGTAAAATGAATTCATAGTTATCTTCAATTTTCTAAATATTGCAGCCCATCCCACAGAAGCATTATGTTTCAAGGGGTCGGTGCGTGCGTCATTTACATAGAACCATGTTCAGAATTGAATGATTCTTGTAGTCGACGCTGGACTGGATCTATGTACAAATGTAGAGGAATAACTTTGTATTGAAGCTCGAGTGCCCTAAGTTTTAATATAAACTTCAATGTAAATAATATAACTGCACCTGGTTTGCCTCGTTAATGCAGTTTTCTTAGAAAACATTTTTCATTAACCAAATGTGCAATAAATAATTCATTAAAAACAAATGCTGCCATTCATGCCCGAGTCCACGTGTCGTTTCGTGACATTCTACCTCTCAATATTTAATCATCTGCAATTTCATTTCATTGCACTCCAAATTGCAATTTGTAAATTTGTAACTGTCTCCGCGTCGCGAAAGTAAACGAGCAAGTCGCTAATGCATTGCTGTCGCATACGACAAGCTTTCACCGGGCTCACCAATGTAAGCAATGAAATTGAGACGAGACCAAATCGGAAATCGGAGTAGTAATGCGAAATGCAATGTCGCCGCCTGGAAATTATACATTTAATATTTGAGTTTACGTGGAGGTCGGTAACACCAGCAGGTGTTCCGTCCAATTTCTGGCTCTGATTCTGACTCATTTCTCACTGGAAAGCATTCACAATGCAAGGAATAAAGAAATGGACTTTACCAGTCCAGTCACTTACCAGCAGAGTTGTTTCATATTCGCCGTGTTTCCGGAGAAAAGGTCGATGAGGAATCGATACTGCAACCCACAGTTACTTTCATCAGTTGCAATCTTTTTAATGCAAGGAGCGTAGGTCAAATACTCTATTAAAAGAGAAAACCAAACAAACAATATCGGTTAAACATACATAGTATTAGGAGTGACAAATCTCAAGCACTTTACTTTATTCAGAAAGGACTCAAGCGGAGCTTAATGGAAATGAGAGCATTAATTCAAGATTGATTGACTGGACAGAATGAAGAAATGTACCTTTTCTGTAATTTTTGTCTTGACAAAGAGTGCTCATGGCCATGACGGATTCCTTGAATGACTGATTGAACCTTGACCTGTCCGTTGTCGTAAAACATCGATTTGTATAGTTGTTGATGCAAGTTGTGAAGTCATTCCACGTCCTGGCCCAGATGAAAAATAATAAGCTCGTTAGCGTCTGATTGGTTTCCGGAGTACACCCACTTCCCACTCAAACATTTATTTGATTTTTCAGAATCGAAGAATTTCTTACCTGCAAACACGATCCAGGGAAGCCGTACTATCGGGGTACACTAAGGCAGCATCATTCAGCAAGGCTGCAGCACTTGATTCACATTGTTCAACCCCGTTCTGGTTGCAAGCTTGTGGTATTTGGGCGGCCAGAATTGTCCGGAAAACTGTTAAATTTATTTATAGAATAGAATATATTATATTCATGTGGAAAGTATTTACAACTGAGCTATGTGACATGCAATGTTATGTGCAAGTATTCCTGTGGAGAGAAGTTTCGGTTCTTTACATGTTATTCTGAAGCCATGCAGAGATGAAAATTAAAACATTCTGCCCCGATTCTGTGTAAACGTTTCTGAATTCACGGAATGACAATATTGCAGAACAGTCGTCAAATATTTACAATAGCCGACAGCTCAGCTGTTGTACCATTGCGATTTTCGGCACTCTTGGACGTTCTGCCTATTCATTGGCATTGGTATACAATTGAATCCATGTTGTTAAGCCCTTTGCTCCTAGATATTTTTCGACAAATTGATTCTCAATCATTTTTCATCGACTTCAAAAATAGACCCTTTCCTTGTACGATTTTCTTTGCCAATCTCCGAGAATTCAACTATACTTCCTAAACTATCAAATGAAACCTGCAGAGCATTGTTCAATTTGTTGTACTGCTGCTCAATAAGAATAGGAACACATTACTGCAATTTTGCAGTCCTGTCATTTCGTTCAGAAAACTGCACATAATGAAATTAGCATAGCCCACTTCTAATTGATAGTGGGATTTAATTTGCATTGCAACGCGGTCAGTTAGCAAAGCAGATTCTTATATGCAATTAAAGCAGGTAGTCGAGTTCTCTCAACTGCAATCCGACCTGAGCGAGTTCAGAAAGATGATTGCATAATTGCGTGCTTGCTTTGCTTTGGGAATGAAAAAAGTCATTAAGAGGAACGCTCTTGAAGTGTGCCAAACTTGTGGGACTGAACACTGCGTCTGAACACTGCGTTTTATGTGATTGCCTTAATGACCAATATTTTTAACACATCGATTGTCGAAATGACTTTTTTACATCAATTTCGCTCCAGTTCGTCTTACATAGGGTTGATTAAAAATTGCAGTGATTGCATACACTCAAATTCTTTTACTCAGAAATAAAATCGAGTCAAAGAGATTGGGCATTCGAATGAGCTTTGAACTTTGAACAAAGTGAGACTTGTATTAGATTTGGACAAGGAATTGAAAATCCATAATAATATTAATATACATATATATATTATGTATACATATACATATGTATAATATTTTACAGTTTCCCAAAAATGCAAGTTTTGCTGCACTGCGCCGTCATAAATTAGAGCTAATTAGTTTCAGAAAATTCTTCGGATTTCCTCACCTCCAATGCAGAGGAGAGCTGCACGAATCCACACAGCTTTCCCAAAAGGCTCTTTCATTTTTGTGACTAATTACAATACAACAATGCAAAGTTCAACAGACAAATTTGTTATGCTGTTATTAGGCAAAAGTGTTCTGCAAAATGAAAATGCTTGGCGAGACGCGTCATTTCTGTCAGTCAGCCAGTCAGAATTATTTTTAAAAATATTTTGGAATTTTACCACATTAATTCTAAAATATTCACATTCAAAATTTATTGTTCTTATATTAAAATTGAGTAATTCACAGGTGAGCTGAGGGGGAAATGGAGTAGCGAATGAATGCAAAGGTCTCTCAACTCTTTGCGACTAATGACACTCTGTGACTAAATAGATTTTTGACTCGGTCGGTGGAAGAAGACAGTTACGCGTTACGCAGAGTGCTTGCAATGTTATTGTGCGGGCAAATGGCTCCAAGACATTTCTGTGCTTTGGACTGTGACTGTTGTGGACTTGGACTGTGACTGGGTTAACAGGAGTTGGACAACTGTCCGAACTTCTCGCTTGCACGCGATTTTCGAATACAAGTTTCCCCTTGTGTCAATTATGAATAGAACCCGAAAACGTATCCAACGCAGCAGTGTGAAACCCCGAAAATGCTTTTAGCACCAAACTTCCCCTTCCAGTTTCCAACTTTAGTCTGAATTCTGAAAGACGTCAAAACTGTGGGGTCATTTTCGTATCCCTCAGTCGGTTTGAGTCAGCTATGAAATCAACCCCTTCCCACAAATTCATTCATTCCGATTCCTGCGCAAATATTTTCAGTTTCTTCACCGAGAAAAGAGTCACTTTTTTTTGCTTTAAAATACATATAAGAAGCCCCGTTGATTGATAAGGTGAGTTGAATGGATTGAGCCGAGAAATGACATTTCATGGGGGTTTCGTGAAAGATTGTCATTAGAAATGTGAATAATAAGTGAGTAGAACAAGATTCTTTATTGCTCCTATACAGCTCTCAGCTCAAGTCATTTGTGAGCTTGATGATTGTGAGTCAGTCTTGTCCAAGAATCGATTTCCATCAACTAGTTTAATAGGAATGTCGAGAAAGTAATTTCCACACACAAAACACCATCAAATACCGACATATACGAGGCGAAAAGCGATACGCGATCGCGATACCCAAAGGTTCTGCCCTAGCTAGCGCCTGGCCTAACAATCAACTCCTCTCTTCGCTGAGTTGGATTTTTTTGTGGACGCTTCATTCCTCAATTCTTGTTTGGAGAAGAAAAGCAAAGAGCGTGTCAGACTACGAAATGAAATGAAGGAGATGATGAATTCAAAGTAGGAGAAAAGAGAACCAAACCAAGCAAAGTGTGGTCTGGCAAGTCTGGCTGAGACTTTGAATAGAATCGTAGCAAACATGGTTACCATTCACAAGGAAGAGAAGAAAAGGATAAATGTGTGAATTCCAGCACCTGTGACCTTATCCGTTTTCACTCACTTTCTCCAGCACTAAAAATGTAGGCAATTATTTTCCGAGGAAAAATATCGACAACCTCATTCAATCACTTTCACACTCTTTCAGCTCAAATTTTATATATATATTTTTTGCTTTTATTTTTCGAAGAACATTTCAAAAAACTGATTTGGCAACAACCTCGTTAATTACCCACTGTATTACAACTTCACTTCCTCCGTTCAATCTATCATTTTTTGCTTCTATACTGTCAAGTTTTATCGTTGAAGCTCATGTCATACATACTATTTACTCTTTTTATGTAGTATTCTTGTTAACAATGAACACAAGAACTATGTGCCACTAAACTATAATTGTTAAGTCCTAAAGCATAACTGGTAGTGGACGGAGAATAAAATAAAATATAAAATTAAAACTACAATTGAAGAATTCTTAGCTAAACTTCAACGAAATATTAAAACTTAAGTTCAGAGAATAAAGCCTCCATGTTACACAACCGTTATAAACTTTCCCCTCCCACAAAATGAAAATACTTAGCAGTTAACATTTTCACCCGAAGAACAAATACTTGGAATTCAATGAAATTAAAATAATTTGTGCCTTAATTAATTTACGAAAAGTGTAATAAAATGCTGCCTGAACTAGTTTAGTATGACCGGGACATTTTAAATAAAATTAAAGTACCAGAGATTCATTGGAAGGTGTAAGGATATGACATGAACAATTGAACACCTCCACTTTCCAATGCAAGTCACCAGTTTGGGACATTTTGTCTGTTTTTTTGTACTAGAACACAGCGGACTTCCAGTTTGTCCTGAATTTGGATCGCACTCTCAATAGATATGTACGTCTACAGTTAGCAAAACTTTTACTAAGCAGATCCGAAATAGTTGTCCGTTAGCAAACACTATAAAATTGGAAAATTCCTACAACATTTATAACTGCACATGTAACAATATTTCTAGATTCTCTGTGAGCTACACCGAAAATCTGTCCTGAGATTCAGATTAAGAATATTAAATAAGGTCGTTGAGTATAAAATGAGATTAAAAAATTGCAGTCAATTATGTCATATACTAAACCACAGATTCTCAGGCTCATCTTTAAACTGCTGCCTAGCCGCCCTTGTCTTTATAATATTAAAAATGCTGTCGTCAGAGAGCCAATTTCATTGTCAGTCATCGGTTGAGATTTCAAAATTAGTTTAGATTAAAAAAGTTGGAAGTCTTTGTGTTGCTTGCAACTAAGTCTTCGTCGCTCCTAAATATAATAAGATACTTGTAATGAGAGTAATAAAGATCACAGACGTTGAGGCCCGAGCTTCGCTTGGTCCACCAGCATAGATTGGACAGTATGGACACTGATAACTGCCGCACACTCGACAAATGTCGAGGTTATAAAATTCAAAGGCGTCAAAGATTGTTTCCTGTATGAAGTAGTAAATATTATTAAATATAAATAAAGTCTATTAGAGGGGGTTTTGAAACTTGAAACTTACGTTGAATCGTTGAGGGTCGTAGTAGTCATAGACTCTCATGGGAAGGTATCTAGTCATGTTTGCCACTGGGAACCAACGCTCCACAGTGAAATTCACACAAGTCGGATTCTTTTCCAACTGCAAGTACAAATAAACTTATTTTTATGACCTAAATTTTAAAACACGCAACTTTTAGATAAGACGTCGGCCCATAATTTCTTATGATTTCAAGAACAAAAGAGCCGAATTAAGGGGTCAGGTCACGCAAGTATGCACGTGGCCCTAAACTCCGCCTAGGTGGCCAGTGACCCGGTTTCAATTTCAATTGCAGGGTTAGGGAGAATTCGGACAAGCAAATAATACTCACATAGGTGAAATAGAGAACGACTTTGTCGGTCAAGTATCTAGCACGCATCAGATTTGGAACCATGCCGAATTTCACGTAATTATCTAATTTGGGTTGATGAACGAAATAACCAGTTGGTATGTTGATTTCCAGTATTGCCATTCCAGATCTTTCTGACTCTTCCAATAAAGTCCAACTGCAAAGAAATCATATTCCAAAACTGGTCAAGTTAACAACTCATTTCAAGTCACGCACAAGCGGCTGGCTGCAATTCCGGCTTACCTTTGACAGGACTGGTATTCAATAAGCGAAGAATTCCTGCCTCCAGTGTAAGCAACGGTAAAGAGTGAGAATGCAGGGAGTGGGGGTTTTGTTATGTAGCGATCTGTATCCACTCCAAATTGCACGTGCATTTGTAGAATCGCATACCCGGCTCCTTTGGCTTCAACATTCACAGTTCCGTAGGCGTTCTCAATCTAATAGTGCACCAAATTCGGTTAGACTTAAAAACAAATTCGTCACTGGATGAAAAGTTAGGATTATTACATGAATTTTTTGTGGAGTAGCCAAGTTTTCAGCATTAACGTGGAAGGTGTGAACTACTCCAGGGAATGCTGCTGCTTCAACTCTTACAGTCACATCGGTAACATTTCGAATCTTTTGCCGAACAGTATAGTCAATTAAGGCTTTGTATGCTGCAGCCGTATCCTGAAAACAAGCCAAATTATCATATCACACTTGCAACTCAAGTAGAAATCGCAACATTTCTAAATAGCTGTTAACTCACTTGAGTGGAAGCCCAACCACCGTCGTAAAGTCTTTGTGTATTTAACCATCTCACGATTGCCTCGACGCGAATTTCTTGCCTAGCTACGTAAACCAACAGAGCGTACGCCGTTGTCTCAATATTTTCGGAATCATATTTGAAAGGAAGCCTGGGCAATAGGAAAGGCTTATTGTTTTCTAATTTGTAGTCCGGCAATGACACTGGCTCTGATCCCCAGTAAGCATATCCACCTGGGAGAAAAAGTAATGTCATGTAAAAACTCAAACAAAGCATCAGTGGACGCTATGCTACTCGAGTTTGAAACGAAAGAATTTACCTTCAAATTTTGCTTGCTCCGACAGAATAATGAAAGCAGAGTCGGCCTTAGGACTTTTACTCAGCATCAAAGCATAAGTTACAAGTGCAGTTTCGTAAGGTTTCGGTCTCTGATATTTCATATGATCAACTTTGCTCTCCAAATAATTCACAGCTCTCTGCCTCGCATGCACAAGTTGAGCCTGGTGGATCAACAGCACACAAATTTTAGTTATTACGAAGTGTATTAAATCACAAAGCTAACAGGAAAGTAGAAATATTAAGAATTTAGAGATTCTCAACTTACCCCAGGAAGTTCTCGAACCGCATGCAGAGCTATTAAAACGTGAGCAGTCAATGTTACATTTGGGCTGTGGACTCTATCGTAGTCCACGACTGTGTCATTCAACTTTCGGTTAGAGTACTCTGTCACTTCATAGAAAGAACCTTCCAGGGTTTGAAATCTTATAACCCATTCCATTGCTCTTATTATAACCTGCAAAACAAATGTTCAAATTAGGGAAACGACTTTGGCATTAATGTGATGAAGCGCAGCAATGTGCTCAAGGAAATGTTTAATAATAGCCTAGTTCGCTAAGCTTCAAAGCAGAATGACTTTAGAACGCGTAGAATGCCTAGCACTTTGGGATGAAAAGACTTTGCAGATCAGTGCTCTCTGAAGAGAACTTAAGTGACTCTTTTCAAACACGTCCCGAGACGCTTCTTTCTGAAGAAGCTCCTAGAGACACTCGAGAGTGAGGAATACGTCGAGTGCTTGCTTCAATTTAATTAGATCTCTTACCTTGGGGTCAATGTAGAGAAAGTTTTCCCACTCGTTGAAACTTGCCTCTGCGAAAACTCGGGCACAATAGGCAGTGACAAAAACACTCGGACTCGAATGATTCCTTTGGCAAATAAGACAATAGATTAAAACCAGGCCAGTCTTAATTGAATTTGTGAGACTCACCAGTCACTACGGAAGAGACTGAAAGAACCGTCCTCATTTTGAAAACTAAGTTGGCGCTGGTATCCAACATTGAGGTGGTGGAAGGCCTGTCTGTAAACTTTTCGAGTCCATTGATTCGTCAACCTCAAGTACATCAGCGTGTACAGATTAGCAGCAAAACTGAACATATTGTGCTCAGCTGAATCCTGTGAAACAAATGAAAATAAATTCAAAGACCAATTCTAATTATTTTGTCATCTAGTAATCTTGCTCAGCCAAAATAAAGTTACCATAGGCTTATCGACCAAAGATGTTGCATTGACTGGCATGGTGGGGTAGGCTGGTCCAACAACATCACCGACAACTGATATCTCAGCCAAGTTAGAGCTGTAAACATAGTACCGCTCCAATTCGTAGGGAATGACGGGAGACTCCGTGACGTTGATATGCATGAATTGTAGTACATAAGCTCGATTACTTAAGTCCAAAAGAATTGCTGTATGACGATACTGCGGCACTCCGTCAGGCTAATTAAAGGCAAACAAATTAGAACAGGCACAGAAGATCTGATGTTTTTCTAAGCAGTGCAAACTTACGTCTACTCTCAATATTCGGACAGCCTTGTCACTGGCCATTTGGGTGACTGCTTTCACAACAATTGTAATTTCTCCCAATTTAGTTGCTACGATAGGGAAGTGAACCTGGACCGTTTGTTGGGACGGAATCCATACCAAATGCTGGTGTTCGCCCATTGATGTTCGGGGACTGTAGTGTTCGACGTAGCCGTAGGCTTCAACATGAACAAACTTGAAGTCTGGTGAATCTTCCAGCAATACCATTACTTCAATATCCTTTAGCATGTAGTTAAAGACCGTAACACGAATTCCAACTTGTTCTCCTTGTCGGCACTTGTCGGGCATTTCAACGTTGATAAATAGTGGTCGAACACCAGAATACTACAGACAAAAAATACTAAATTACCTAACATTTCAAGCTGTGTTTCCGATTGATAAAGCTAATGTTTTTATAGCGAGACTGACGTAGCCAGGTTCAGATTTCCACAATATGTATGCTTAACTCTTTTTAGTAAAAACTCATTGAAATGTAAAATGAATTGCAGAAACGACCAGAAATGCTGTTATCTAAATTGTTATTACCCTAATGGGAGATCTGAGGAGTCCGAACCCATTCGTTGGGCTCACACCAACCGAAGAAACCATCCAAAGTGCAGGTCGTTCAGGAACTGGGAGAGTAAATATGTAGTGACCTAGTGACAAAATTTTATAGTATTAATAATAATTGGATGAATTCGTGAAATTATCGCAACAACATTCCCTAAATACTAAATAATTGCCAGGTTCAGCCAAGTCTAACAAAGTATTTTTATTGGTTGCGGGGACCAATACTAGTACTACAAAAACAAAAATTACAAAGACATACCGTGGGGACCAATATTAATGTCTCTCCAGAGCCATACATTTTCGTACAGACGTTGCATTCGATTGTGACGGTAGAGTTTGAATTCGATCAGTTCCGTGTGGTTGTACCACGGACCTTTGAAATAAATATTTACTCATTGATTCTTCCGCTCTTTATATCTTAAATCACGACTCCAAAATCTTAACTTACAATTTGATTCGTCAGTCCCATCAATGCAATCCCTAAACCCATTACATTTTGTATCTATGTAAAAGCATTGGCCCCCTGTGTAGCACGGGTAGAACCCAGCCGTCTCATTACAGTAATCTCCCCTTCTTGGCAATACTATATCGCTGAATATGACGAGGCCAGTGTAACTGTAAAAATTATAAAATACATATTGAATGGAAAAGTACCAGCAAAGTGGAATTAACTTTATGAAATCTACTACTGAAAAAAAGTTGGAGACTACTGAAAAAGTCAAAAACTTATACAAACTTACTCAAAAGTCCGATTTGCATCAATGCCCAATGAATGTGATGGAAAATAGACCACGTCGTCAGGAAGGCCTTCACGAGAGATCCACTTGTGAATTAACGTTCCATTCGAATCTTCGTCAAAGTTGATCATTTTGCTCAGAACCTAAACGTAATCCGAAACTTATGTTACAACTTCGTCCAATGAAACTGATGTGTAATCCGATTTACTGCATACCTCGCCATAGGAAATTTCATTCCCGGCCTGCATTGAATAGAATGCCGAATCCAATCCAGAAAGTCCAACAAAAGCACCGGGTTCTCCGCGAACAATCACTTCCACCACATTATTAGTCTTTTCCTTTTTGTTATTGATTACAACCGTGAACTGTGTGAAACAAAACAATGGAGAAATTAACTCTAGCCCCCATTACTCAAATGGAATGACAAATCCCATCCCATCACAATAGAAATCCTCCTTTCGGAGCAAGCCGCGTTGCATTTAGAAATTCTCCAGGAGCAAAGCTCCCCTGCTTGGCACAACCACTTACATTATTTCGTGAGATTCCATTCACTGGGAAAGTGAGAGCATCCGTCACAACTTCCATATACTTCGAGACATGATAAACGACGATCGTGGCTGCTGGTGCCATTTCTGGGCTAACAGAAATAGCGAATGTTCTAACTGTAGACTCCATGTCGTCACTTCCACTCAGTAAAATAACACCCTTTGACATGATGAGATAAGTAAATCTGTCCAAGTAGTAGTTTGCCCGAACGTGAAATACAATGTACTCCCCTACCTTGAGTCGACAAACAAAACCAAACAAAGGAAATGAAACAAACTTTCTCAACCCTTCCACCGAACCAAGTTCGGCTACGGCGCCAACATTTTCCTTACTTTTGGAGCATTTGTGGATGAAGAGATTCGAATATGCCGATTCTTTGGAGAATAGTGAGTTATTACAAGGAGTTCACTGGTCGCCACTTCTCTGTACTTATTGGCAAAAACTGCTTGAATTCGCAAAGACTGAACGTCATTGATTACTTGTGCTGTCAGTCGAGCCCGATCAAATCCTAAACATAAAATAAACTTATGTGAGCGAATTTGTTCACGCAAACCACATACAGTTGATAAATTCAACCAACGTACCAGCAGACAGTTCTTGCTTCAAATTGAAGGAGACTTTCCATATTCCCGGAGATTCTGGTAGCATTCTTGCCAGCCGTGGCTCCAAACGCCTTCGAACACCTGAATTCATGATTACTTCTGGTGAAATTTCTAACTCGCTTTTCCACAATCTGTATAAATTGAGTGGCGATCCGTCTTGGTATGAAATCGTTAGCTACATAACAAAAAAAAATCAATTAATTCTTCAGAAAATGCTTTCCCTTGATCTGAGCTCCCCAAAAAATGAAATAAACTCACATAGCAAGTAAAGACCATCGCTGGCTTAAAAACTTGTGGTGAACCTCCCAAGAATTGAAGTCTGAGAGTGGAATTATAAATCCGAGCCTTAGAAAACCCATCTATGATGTCATCCCAGTAGTGTTCCCCCACGTATGCAGTAATTGTCACTTCCATGTTGTCAAGTTGTGAGGAAACCCGCTGAATGTCTTCCATTGGGAACCGGAAATCATAGGATCCGTTGAACTGTGCAAAGGGTGCAAGGAGAAAACGTTAAAGAAGGATTGATTATGGCATTGAGTACCTTAACCCTTCAGTTTATCGTGAATGTCTTCTCTCCCCGTAGAAATAAACCCGACGTTTTCGTATATTTATTTGATTTCATTAAGGATGAAAAAGGAAGTCACTTACGAAGGGAACAATCTGTTGAATGATTGGATGTTCGTACAAGGATCCTCGAATCGCTGAGTAGAGACGAGGATCTACAGGTCTGACTGTGGCTTGGAGTGTCAAGTTCCCAACCACAGGAGCACCGCTTGTAAAATTGGCAATGACAGACCCGTAGAAATATTCTTCTGTATCAAAAAAGAAGGCTGGCATCGTCACGTTAACCTGGAATTACAAGTCCAAGTAGAATTACACCTAATTTTTAGAAGTGGTCCACACGAATTTTCATTTCTAACTCGAAGTGCAATAAATTTTTCAATTCCTTTCGAATGCCCCCTCAACGCATTTCTACATTTCGCATTTTCCGGAAACGGTTGTTTCAAATGACAATTATTACTTTAAGATTTATGAAACCAATCAACATAATGGAAAAACAGTCGTTCCAGACTGATTTTCGTTCGTTTTCGTAACATCCTCAGTCTGAATCAAGCTTATACGGGTAATCAAATGTTTACGACCCCGCATCCGCTCGGCTACTTCCTGAATTGACCGCTGAGCTTTTTGGGATACCAAAAAATACTAGGTTCTCCACCGCCCTCCATAAAGGCTCTCGTAAATCACGACGCTTTTTTTGATCGCATTGTTCCTGCCTCTCGCCCCTTATTTTTCAAATTATTCAATTTGAGGTGTCAACAACTCAGCGATTTCTGTACGGTTCAACTCCGTATAATGCGCTGCGTTTCTGTTAACAGAAACGATTAGCTTCCACTGTCGATGTCAGCCTTGGCTTTGTATTTCAGAAAGTTCCTCATATAAAATTGAGACGACGTAGATACGGGCGCTATTTTAAGCACAAAAACCTGTGCCAGAGTTGAAGGTTCAGGTTCGACTTGGCAAGCAGAAACTTACCTCATATCTAGGAGTATAATACTCTTCCACAAAGAATAGCTTCTCTTCAATTTGCTGCAAAGCTTGTATTCTGATGGTCCAATTTCCATAAATAGGTTGATCTGACAGTGTGTAGTTCAGACTCACTGCTCCAAAGTTAGACTGCAAAAACAAACACGGTAGATAGACTTCAAACTTTTGCAAATAATTTGCACGACCAAATGTTATAGATTTCAAGAAGCAGTTTCAAATATGTGTTTTCCGTTATTCATCTGTCTTTTGCTTGGGTGAATTCCAAACTTTGAAAACTAATTCAAGCACTTTATTAGGGTAAATTTAGTTCTAGCAATTGCCGGAAATGAACTCAGGGGAGCAGTAGTTCATGTTTTCAGATTCCAATTATAAAGCTGTTGTGAGAACACCACAGTTCGCCAATCGATATCACTGTTCCGGCGTAATCAAATGAACACACACTCAAAGAAGATCGAAACTCAGCTAACTGCACGTAACGCTCAAGTAGAAATGCTCACCTGCCGCGATAACCATCTTCGAACAATGTTTCCTTTGGGATCAAGCATGTAGACATCAACAGCATCATCAAAGGCTCTCAGATTCGTGTTAATGGGAATGGCACGGAACCGCACTGCACACAGAAACAGAACAGAAATGGAATACATATACACTAATGTCATGCAAAATGCACAGCTGAACGCATCTCACTTGAATAAAATTACACCCTACAGAGTAGTAAACACAACAGACGGATGAACTCCACGGAAGTGGGGGAGAGTGCGGAAAGTAGTAGTAGTAAAACCTAAGCGATCTCAAACCGTCTACTGATGTTACTAATAATAATTTTGTATTGCAGGGTTGACGGCATGTCATTAGAGTTCGTCCGACACATCATATGAAAACTTTACTCTCAAAGCTAGCCTTCATCCTTATATTGTTTTAATAATAATTTTCAATTTGTCATAATCACGCTTTCCCTCAGCTGTAGAGCCTCATAAATCATCCCATTTAACGCAAAACAGTTCATAGAGAATTCTTGACAAGAATATATTACTGGCTACACTTTTCCTAAGCCCTAGCCATGCTAGTCGATTTCGCCATGTGCTTATTTAGAAAAAAAGGACACTCCGAAAGATAACAGCATTAGCATTAAGGAATCGTTAGCAGTTCTGGAGGCAGACTTCACTGTAAACGGTGTGGAGAAAATTTAAGAGCCTGAGCTGAGGGTCTGCAGTCTCTAGAATTGCTTTATGAGCATTCTTCATTTATAAATATCTTGAGAATGTCGAAACTCACCCTCCTTCCTTATTCCCATTTGCAATAAAACTAGAACTAGTTCGGAGCGACAGCTTCATCCATATGGCAGACCCGCTATACCCCTCTCTACTTCTAACATATTCTCGGTCCTGTCATTTCAATTTGAAAAGCCAACACTTTGAAGTAACCATTCTAACCATACCAAGACCAACTTGTACAAAATGTACCCTCCGAATCTGCTTACTATTTAGGTTTTAAGTTCTTAGTCCATTACTTAAATTCAAACAAAATTAATCACCCTAACTCGAACAATTTTCATCCATGCCATAGTTGTAACTTCCAACTAAACCAACCCTTCCCTGAAACCTTACTGGTGAAGACATTGTTGTTAGAATTCTTGCGTTTCTCTACAATATTGTTACATTACAATCGAAACATACTTACCCGTTTGGCTTTGCATGTACACCGGCTTGTCAGTCTGGATGAAGATAGTCATAGAGCGCTGTGAAAACCGAAGCTCAGTTTCATTCACAAATCTGAAGGGGAAAGAAAAAAGCAGTGAAGACTTTCACATTTTCCATCAAAGCTACTACTTTTAAAGAACGAAGCAAATAGGCGGAATTTGGTTGGATAACTTTACTTACGCGGTACCGCCAACAAGACCGTTGTCATTACCCTCCACACGAAGTCGGTAATTTCCTTCAACGCTCGTCTTTGGAACCTAACCAAAGGACAAAAACCAAAACCAAACTTTCACTTCATGCTTCTGCTTCGTCTCATTCGTTCATTCCACTACAATGAACCCTTTTCATTTTCTCCTTGACTTTCTCCTCTCTCGACTGATAAAATTCTCGTTAACTTAGCAAATGGAACCTCTATTTCACAATGGTGAACTCTTGCCAGTTTAGATTTACAAAGAGCAGCTCAAACTCACTCAAACTGACGTTCACCTCAACTTTCCGCACTCTTCCATTCAATACGCACAAAAGGCCTATGTTCAACGACGATTTAATCCTATTAATTAAATTTCTGGACAGCTGCACATTAATTACAAAACAGAAATATAATATAATTTTGATAAGAAGAAGATTGTGTTACGCACAAGTATCATCAACGTCTCTGGCATATTGGGTTGACAAAGCTTCATGTCTGAACCGATATCCACGCCGTTTGCCAACAGAGACGCCCGTACTTCAAGTTCGTTCGGCTGCGCAGCATTTTGGAAAACAGTTACGATGACTCTGTAGACTTGTCCTGGTCGAACCATATTACTTGCGACCACGAAGTAACGCCTACATTGAAATTGAAAAAAGACCATATTAATTCAATAATAAATTCACGTATAATGCCTGTCTCTCAGCCCAGCATGCAACACGAACACGATAATAAACTGCATTGGAAATGTCTTCTGGAGATGACAGAAACTATCAAATCAAATCTGTACAAAATGAGCTGAAAGGAAATGCACCATGGCATGCAATTTAGACTAGCCATCGCCATCGCTTTCAGTCCTAAACATAGTTAGAGTCCAATTTAACTCAATTATATTTGATTAATGTGATTACAATTGAAAGCGATATGCGATACATGGAGACCTCGAAACCTGCCTGCTAGAGGAAAACATTTCTATCTGTTCCTCGGAGCGGATAGTGAAAGAAATCAAATTAGTTAGTGTGAAATGGATTTTCCCATGTGCTTTGCTTTTGCTTGTGTACATGGTACGTGCGTGGCCAACCCGAACTCCAACTCCATTTCCCATGTCTCCATTCATTCAATCATTCCCTTACTTTATCCGTTCAATAAAATAGACAAGAGCTGAAAGAACTCTCTCTCAGTTATCTCGAGAGGAAAAACTAGGAAAAGGAATTCCCGAAGATTCAGCAGGCAGGGCGTTATTTTTTCAAAAGAAAACTAGACGAAATAGGTGTAATCAAATACACTTTCTTCGATGTTGAGTGAGACGGTTTAACCTTTCCTTTCTGCGGAGCCGCCTTTTCTCTTTTCAAAGCTCGACTGGCTGGGTTCAGGTTCAATTGCTCCGCCAGCCAAGAAAAGAAACGATTTTTCACGTTTAGTAAACGTAATCTTTTCTTAAATTGTATTGTACAAAAGCTTCGGCTGGGCCTTCTAAACAAAAGTTTAACCTTTAGCAGCAAGATAGTTTCACAGAACCTGGAGATTGCGAAAACTAAGACAAGATTAATCTTGGCAGAATCCTAAATGTTTTCGAGTTTTCTGTAGCTTTTACGATTGCCCTGGCCAGGGAAAGCAGCAAAGGAACTAAAAATTGATTATAAAAAGTTGGAATCATTTCTAAGCTGAAGAGGTTCACATTTGGAGCACAAATCATCATACAGTGTTATTTTACATTGTTAACTTTTCTACTTTCTTTTCAAGATTCGGTGGTGGAACAAAATGCTCGAAAGGAAAGCATAAAAATTGATGCCCCGAAGCTAAAAGGTGCTATCTATCGTGTCAAGAGTGGCCCTGGCAAGTCAGTCAGTTTACAAAACAAGCTTTAGCTCGGGGTGCTGGCTAGTTTATAAAAGATACGAGAAAGAAATAAAAAAAGGAAAACTCAACCAGACAAATACAACCAGATATTGCAACCCTAAACTCGGTCCAAAATGATTTCACGGTATCTGATCTGAAAATTCTTTCTTTGCTTTCGCTGCTGCAGGGGAGGTAGTGGCAGAGAGTAGATCAGATCACTGATCACGACCAGAATAAAAACTAAATTGGAATTCTTTATTGCATGCACGAAGTGGCATTCTATGCAGTCGTTCTGTCCGTCTGTGACCACTCTAGCGGTCGCAATGTTTGACCAATTCACTTGACAATTTGCATGGATCATCAGCAGGCTCTAGTTCTTCATGG
>JAQGCM010001194.1:0-16769 GCA_034699705.1 Hymenaphorura dentifera | reverse complement strand
TCAAGGTTCCCGATCGAATCAGATAAATTTAAACTCCAATTTAAGTTCAGATAATCAGATCGATCGATAAAATATTTCCCGAAATTTGGTGAAAGGGAAATCACAAAAAAATAGACGCACATATTGATGAAATTCTATATTTCAACAAGATAAATTATTTCACAAAAATACGATAAATTGGCAAAATGCCTTGCTGTACGTAAATGTTGCAATTAACAAATCAAATATGATGCCTCAATTTTTTTGTACACATTCTTAATAATTCTGCACCAAAAGTGAGACTTTGCCAACAAAAATCATCAAATATTTCGGAAACCTTGAAGCCATTAATGCAGACGCACTGTACCAATTATTATGTCACCTTCATGATGCACTTAGCATTGTTGTCTGGTTAATCATGGAAGACATACGTACTCGACCCAACTTGATAACTTGGGAACTACCGATCCGAAATTTCAAAATGCTGACTGACGTTGTGAACTGATGGTTGCTGTGGGGTTTCGATTTCAAATTTTGTCGCAATTTCTGAGAAAAATTGTTTTTGCCTGTGCTGGGGCTGGGAAGAGACGATGTAAATAATACGGCATATTCTTTTCAAAATTTAAAAGTAGGACCTGATTACTATCCCAACTTCGTGGCCGCCGTTGTAAATTCAGATCACTTAATGTTGAGAGCGTAATATTTCCTGGAATTTTGCATTGCGTTGGACCAATTTCATGTTCTGCCCTCGATTTTGCCACGATTTGTCCATTTCGAGAGCTCAAAGCTAAGCTAATCATTCGCTTGACGAGTGAGTAGATTTTCAATTAACGCAAAATGATATCATAAAATAACAATTGACTTTTTATGTTCTTCAATATCAACTCGAGTATCGTCGGCTTCAGACGACGAGTTCGACGAGTGCAAAAGATAACAAAACATAATTCGGTCGCCCCTATAAATCACACCAGTATGAAATCAATTTGACACATTCTGGCAATTATCGTTAGCCAAGACCCAGACACAGAGCCAGACCCAGATCGCGTACTAATTTTTTTCCAACTCCGCAACAATGGCAAGGTTTGCAATTCTCGGAATTGCATTGTTCGCTGTGATTGCTAACGGTAAGATAATCAGTTCGAAATTTGCAAACATGGCCATAAAATCGTGATTGTAAAATTTGGTTTGGCCTCTGGCCATTAATTTTTTGATTCGCAGTTGCTTCTCAAAACATTTGCGATGTAGCCGTTATCCCGGCCAATGAAAGAATCGATTGTTACCCGGAACCGTTTCCAACGCAAGCGCGGTGTGAGGCTCGAGGTTGTTCTTGGTGCGCTGCTGGTGGTCTGCCAAACGGCCCAGCTTGCGTCCTACCAAAAACACATGGCTACAAATTTTCAGTACCTCCAGTACAGAATGCGGATGGATTCAGGTAAAACCTATAACTGACCCAAATCGGCTGATAGGTGAAATGCACATTATCTTGGTCAACTCATTGTCAATTTTTCTCTGAGCTTGCTGACTGGGGAAAAATTGAAAATTTGTTTGTTAGCATTGACAGGTTGTACTAATTTCGTCAAATGTTTTTTAATCCCAATTGTAGTTTTTTGATAACGAGGAGCAGCACCACGTCTTACTATGGTAGCGATATTAATGTTCTCAAAGTCGAAGGATTTTTTCAATCCAACGAAAGACTCAGAATCAAGGTAAAGCTCTTAACTTCGTGACCAATACTTTCTGAATTTTTCATCTTTCTTGTACATTCATTTACCAATTTTGTCTGACAGATTACGGACGCCGTGAATGCGAATCCCAGATGGGAAGTTCCGCTCGACATTCAACCCGGCACCGGTGGAAATGCTAATCCACTCTACGAAGTCAAATTCTTCAACGAACCCACCTTCTCATTCCAAGTCATTCGAAAAAGCACGGGAGTAGTTCTGTTCGACACTTCCATGGGTGGCTTGACGTTCTCTGAGCAATTTTTACAATTTACAACCAAACTCCCGACTGCCAATTTGTATGGAATCGGTACGTATGTCAAACAATTGAGCAAACAATTTTTTTTTCACTTTTTAAGTGCCTAAGAATGACCTAATAATTATTACAAAATGAGACATTATTTGGCTCTTTACTAATTTTGCTTTGCACGGTCTTTCGGTCTTTTTAGGTGAGAATGAGCAACACTCGTTCCGTCATGACACCTCCAATTATCTCAATTGGCCTCTTTACGGACGCGATCAGCCGCCAGATGTAAAACTTATATTTTAATTGATCAATTATAATTTTAATTGCTTTTTAAATCATGCATGCAATCATTGTTTTTTTAGGGCAATGCAAACATGTACGGAGTTCAGCCTTACTACACCGTCCTTGAGACCGGCGGCACGGCCCACTCTGTCGCAATCGTCAACAGCAATGCTCAAGGTAAGATATGAGATCACGCCAATCAAAATGAAGCTCGCTAGCAGCTAGACAGACAAGATAACGATAAGCAGGAACATACTGTTTCGGTGTAACAATTAATTGCAATTTGCAATTTATTTCATCACCCAGCACGTCCTGAGGCTACCTGCCCTGGACGAACTCGACACATTTTCTCGGAATGACATGTTTGTGTATGTTGATTGATTAGATTTCACAATCCTCCCAACCCCCGGAATTTTGTACCGAACGATCGGCGGTGTGCTTGATTTGAACTTTTTCTTGGGCCCAACCCCTGAAAATGTGGTTCAGCAATTCACACAGGTGAGGTAGAGGCAGAGAGAGGGCGCTGGCGCTCACAAAAGGCACGCATGCGCATGCATGACTGCGCACGCATGCGCATGCATGACTGCGCACGCATGCGCATGCATGATTATGATTTTAATTTTATTGCTCAATTGACAGGCTGTTGGACGTGCCCCTCTTCCACCCTACTGGGCCCTTGGCTTCCAACTTTGCAGATATGGATACAACTCGATTGCGAATATGAAGAGAGTCGTAGATCGAACTCGAGCTGCCGGCATTCCATACGTAAGACCCAACATACCAACGCATTTGACATTTCTGAAGGCAACATTTTTGGCCATTTTTCTAAAGTTTCTTTCTTGTCGTCGTCATAGGATGCCCAATATGGTGACATTGATATCATGGATCGTGAGCGAGATTTTACTATTAGTGCTGACCGATTTGCTGGGTTGGGAGACTATGTGAAGCAACTCAAAACGGAGTACGGAATTAAATTTATAACGATTTTGGTAAGAACGAAGAAGTCTCTTAAATTTTTTTTAGAAAATAAGTCGAATTAGAGTTTTTTTTAATTTCTGCAGGACCCTTGCATTAGTATTGGAGAGCCGGCCGGAAGTTACAGGGCTTTCGATCTTGGTCAAACCATGGACGTTTGGGTTAAAAAAGCTGACGGTGTGACTCCAGTGGTTGGAAAGGTTTGGCCACCAGACCCAATCTATTTTCCAGACTACACCAAACAATCGACAAAGGACTGGTGGAGGATTCTTATGGAGGAATTTCAGACTATTCTCAATTTCGATGCTATTTGGATCGTGAGTCGATCATTCTTGAAATATTTGCTAATTTACAAAATAAATTGGTATCCCCATTTAACATACCGCCTGCCTTGAATTTCAGGATATGAATGAACCTGCCAATTTCGTGAACGGTGATATTTCAGAGGGATGTGCTCTTAGTCAGTACAATAATCCTCCCTATGTTCCCAGTAAGTTTGAAATCTCACAGATATTTTAGTTATTTCAGAATTAGTTTCAGATATTACACTCAAATGGCCAGCTGCTCTAACTGTCTCGAATTTTTTGTCAGAAATCCGCGGTGGCCATCTTGCCGATAAGACGATTTGTGGAGAACACAGAGACACGGTCGGCAAACACTACGACACTCACTCCCTCTATGGGTGGTTCCAGTCTGAACCGACTCTTACGTAAGAAAGCTACTAAAATTCTGATTTTCCAGCAAAGGACAAGGGCCCAAGTCCTTGCAGGTCAATGCAGCAACTAACTCGTTACCAAAATTTTACTGATTTCTGTAGTGCCGTAAAAGCAGCCCTTCCCGGAAAACGAGGATTCATTCTCTCCCGCTCCACCTTCTTGGGGTCTGGCAAATGGGCTGCTCATTGGCTCGGAGATAATTGGTCTCTTTGGACCAATTTGCACTATTCTATTATTGGCATTCTACAATTTAATCAATTCGGTATTCCATTTGTTGGCCCGGACACTTGTGGATTCATTTGGGATGCTAACAAGGACCTGTGTCAAAGGTGGCAAATGCTCGGAGCCTTTTATCCATTCTCTAGAAATCACAATGGTTTAGGATACGTTGTAAGTAGAAAAATATTGTTGCAATGTTGCAAATTTCAGAATTTTGAATTCGAAGGCCAGGTTCAAGTTAACATTTGTTAAAAATAGGATCAAGATCCAGCCGCTTGGGGTCCTGACGTTGCTGCGTCCTCTCGAGCAGCGCTTTGGGTCCGGTACACCTTGTTGCCCTACCTATACACGTTATTCTACGTCCACGCCACTGAAGGCAACACTGTCGTCAGAGCCCTCTGGCATGAATACCCGACAGACTCAGTCACCGCCAACATCGACAGGCAATTCTTGTGGGGTTCTGGTAAGATTATTTTTTACAACAATGCAATGCGACTACTGCGCCAATTGTTGTTATTCCGGTGGGTTGAAATTCTGATGCCGTTTTTCGTGTGCGCATGCAGGTTTCTTGGTAACTCCAGTCATTGAAAAAGATGCTCTCGTAGTGGCCGGGTACTTGCCAAATGCCCGGGTTTATGAATATTTCAGTGGAGTGGAGGAAACCATGAAAGGGGCTTACAAAGAGTTCGATACGCCAATGGATAAAATTAATCTGCACGTGATTGGTGGAAATATTTTGCCTACTCAAGTAGCAGATATCAACACTGTCGAGTCTCGCCAAAATCCGTTGGGTCTGATTGTTGCTTTGAACGATGAACAGAGTGCAAATGGTCAACTTTACTACGATGCTGGAGATTCGCCAGGTATAATTTTTCTGGACAATTGCGCTTGTGCCCTAATTTTTTAACGTAAAATTTTAATCTGTTTTTATTTAATTTTCGCTCAGATCCACTGACCACCGGAGATTACTTCAGGGCTACCTTTGCGGCCACTCCTGGCAGGTTGGTCGGGACAATCGTAACGGATGGGTACGAGCCCATGAAAGACTTGAAAATCGACGAAATCCGAATTTTCGGAGTAGCCGCCCCGGTGACCACTGTGACGGTCAACGGAGTTGCGCACGACGATGTTGAGGCGACTCCTGGAGGACTAGTGATACACAACGCTGGCATTGTTTCGAACGTTGCTTTTACTGTTACTTTTACAAGCACTTAAAAATTGAAACCAATGTTTAAAAAAAGGTTTGTTAAAACTAATTTAACTACTATGTAATTGAATAAATATTCCTTAAAGAAAGTTGAGTTTGAAATTTTGTTGAACTAATCGTCTTGGGATTTTCGGGTCCGAATTAAGTCTGCTTACAACTACCGCGCTTCGGATCACTTTTCTTAAAAAATAGTCTGACCGCATCTTCAAAAACTTTTTCCACACTTTCAACTGATTTGGCTGAACATTCCAAGAATCCTTCTACTTCTTTTCCCTTCAAAAGTTTTAGGCCCAATTCCTCGCGGACCGGATGTTCTGCAGAATTCCTCAAATCAGATTTTGTTCCTAAAATCAATCAAAATATTTTAATTTTCGCTCTGAAATTGGCGCAAATCGCATGTCGAATCCACACATGGTTAGAAAATTAGCAGTGTTTTTTCTTACCGACGAGAAGCACAACTGCCGACGGACATTTCTGCTTCACTTCTGGCAACCACTTGTTGCTCACATTCGCAAAAGAACTTGGATTGTTCACCGCGTAGCAAATTAAAAAACAATTTGTCTGAAAATATTGCACAAAATTCATATCAGTTTTTTTGTGCAAAACTTTGAAATGATGCCTGGCCTGAAATTACCTGAGGATAAGCTTTGGCTCTCATCTCATCATAGCCATCGACGCATGGGACTTCTGTAATCTCCAGTAAAATTTTACCCTGCTCATAGTTCACTTCAGTTGTGTGAAAATCCAGAATTCTGGACACAAAATTTGCAAATTTGTACTAAAAAATTAATTAAATGTACCGTGCGTCGAAAATAAATCCTTACGTCGGAGGTTGATCATGTTCCACAAAATCGTGTGTTTTTAGAGATTGTACCAAACTTGTTTTGCCCACCATGGAATCTCCCATTACAATAATTTTGAGTTTAAGCCCTTCGCCAATGGTCAGCGGACGCCGAAGTTGGACTGGATCTGTCGTAGGTGACTGTGACATTTTGGCGAATACACAAAATTAAAGTTGCAAAATTTGAACAGCTTTTCTGAAAACTCAGTTAAAATGCTAAAAGATAAGAAAGTAGCCAGAAATTCTACACATTCGGGCGCGGTCAACAGCGCGTTAAACTTATAAAATTGCACAAATGACAGTTCAGGACTTTCAGAGTCTTTCCTTTAAGCTAAGCTACAACTACAAAAGTTAATTGAAATGCTAAATTGCAGTTTCGGACTTGCGGATGTACAAAAACCGCAGACGGCAAAAAATGAACAGAGCTGGAGGGCTGGAGCTGACTCTGCCAATGCAGGGCAGGGCAGGGTAGTGCTGAGAATGGAAATTAAGAAATGTGGTTTTGAGAGTTTCTAGGAATTCAGCAAGCAAGTGCGAGGAGGAAAGTCAATGTTAAAACTCTGCCCAATTAATTCTCAATTTCATCAAAGTTTAATTATTCTTTTCGTCTCAGTCTATCCCTATGCATGTCGGCCGCTTGGGATGGGGTATGTTTTGATAAACAATCCATCTTGATAATCATATTTGAGATCTCCGCCAGACCAGCTAGCGTTGCAGTAGAAATTTACGCTCAAAATTAATGACAGACAGACAATGCAGGGTTTCTGAGTCATAACATCATACTAAGCTGCGAAATATTTCACTTTGTCGGTCGCAGCTAAGCATGCAGTCTGTAGTTAAATACATATTTCACCATAATGACGAAAGTTCTGGGTTCTGCTTCTAATGACTTTGTTGATGGCTTTGCTCAATAATTCTTTGGATTTGAAATCGCAAAACGTTTGACTCCAACAAAAGCTTAGCTGCAGCCAGAAGACTATATGACGGAACTTTGCAGCAAAAAATGTTACAAAATTGTTGCTCAAAGCGTCAGCATATTTTTATTGCCATTAGCCATTAAATATAATTTCGATTGTATTTTTATTGTGCTGTAAGTTATTAAAACTGTTTTCACTTTCTACGTTTGATGAATTCAAGGTTTTACATTGTACATTGTTTGTTAATGTGCAAGAGCATTTCTAAATCTAGAAAGGAAGGAGTACCATTCATGTACACTTTACAGCATATTTTAGTCCGGAGTCTCAGGACCTGGATGGTCTGAGCTGATTTTTGAGCTGATTACACCCAATTTTAGTCATTATGATGACAAAATTAAACAGTAGAAATTGTTTGATTTTGGTTTGTGCTTGTATAATAATTGGGAGCAGCAGCAGATATGCTCTTGCATCTGCGACAGCTTCGGCTGGTAATTTAGACTTTCTGAATCCAGGAAAAATTCTTTCCGTAAGTAATTGGGCTGCAATTTTTAAGCTCTGTCGTCAACTGTCAAAGTTGTACTAATTTCTTTGCAGAATTTAAATATCTTGAGTGGTCTTAAGAAGTCTGGAAAGAAAAAAGTAAATACAAGAAATAGATCAATATACACTGCCGGAAGTGCAGACAATGACACGGCTGGATTTCTTGGTATTGGGGTGAGTTTCATTCTATTTCGTTAGAGGCTAGAAAAGCCTGTCAAAATTTTGGAGGTTATTCAATATTTTTTACTTTTGGTCCAAACAGAGTTTGTTGGACCCGATCATCATTCTGAAGAGACGACCTAAAGGTCAGCCCAATTCATACCAAGCCATGATTTGTTCCATTTGGAAATTAACACTCGTTTATTTATTAGATAGCCCAGTGCCAGAAATGGAGTGCTTGAGAACAAGATTTATGTCCCCGTTTCTTGATCCACAATATTTTGTTGGCAATGGGTCTATTATGACGCGAAGGAATCCAGTTTGCACTTGGAATTTAATAGTGAGCTAGAATTATAGCCTGGCATGCGCTGCGTTGGTCGCTTCGCTCACATGCTCCCCACCATAAAGAATTGGTGACCTCCAAATCTTTTGTTCGACATTTCTAGGGTACAGAAGCTTGCATTCCACTCGTGAATTGTCCAACATTTTCACTTGAAAACCAAAACGAAACTTGCACCGAATACATGGAAATTACGGACGGGAATCGTGGATATGCAAAGTTTTGTGGCAACGATGCGCCCACAAATATATCTGCAGCCGATGGACTCCGTGATTTATTCGTTACATTTAAATCAACGCGATGGGAAGGACCACCTAATCCAGATTTGGCAAATATTAAAAAGTTTAATTGCACTGTGTCTTGCTCTGGTCAAGGTTAGTTACAAATCAAGGCACAAAATTACTAATTTGTGTCCAAAATGGCAAATCGCAACTTATTACGCAGGAGACGGGAAACCGCTGCCAATAGTTAAGCAACCGAATGTCAATCCTATGTGTAGTAAGTGAAACCTTAGAAATATTCAATTTTCAGATATTTTAAAAAATTGCAATTTGAATTTGCTGCAAAATCAATTCAGAATGTGGGCGAAAATGGAATCAGGATTATATCATAAACGGAACGGATGCAACAAAGGGGGAATTTCCATGGTTGGCTTCCCTCGTCGAGACAAATACTCGTCAGCCATTTTGTGGTGGCTCTCTTGTCAACGACCGATTCATTCTAACCGCAGGCAATTTTAATTTTAAGTAGCGATACCCGTCAAACTGCTTTGGAGAAAATTGAGATTGAAGATAATGTTCAATTTTTCATAGCTCCATAACAAAATTTTCGGTCCTAATTTGCTTTACTAATATTTTATATTTAATTGTTCCAGCTCATTGTATCAAGGGAATGTTTATGAACATTGCTAACGTGGAAGTTGTCCTAAATGGACAAATCATGGATCAACTGCCAAATTCGAACGTCCACGTGTAAGAAAATAATACGATTATCAACGAGATTTGAGATTTCGGTTTGGTTTGCTCATAAATTCTAATTTTGTATTGCAGGGATAAGATCCCACCAATATACTACGATGCTGCAACTTTGGCTAGGTACGACAGTGGAAATAAGTCGATCCGATTTCCAGTCGAAGAAATCATAGTTCATCCACTCTACGTGTCAGAGTAGGTCTTAATTACTTTTCGATTGTCTGAATATTTCCAATCCAATTATTCAATTCTTCGGGATAACCTGATAATGCATAACCCAAGTATTTGTTTGATTCTCACGACCTTGTTTAGAACCAATGACTTTGACGTTGCTCTTCTACGTCTTCCGAAAACCGTTGCTTTTGCAGATGATGCTCACAAGCTAATTCCAACTTGTTTGCCCAAACTGGGTTCTTATCTAAGAACATATTCGAAAAGCACTGCACTCATAGCCGGTTGGGGATTGACTGAGCCAGAAGGACGATTCACGAGTCCGATACTGAAAAAGCTTGAGGTCAACGTTATTCCTCCGAACAAGTGCAAAATTATGTATGCCCACAGGATTAATCGGAGAATGTTGTGTGCTGGGTTCGTGGGAGGTGGTCGGGATTCATGCATGGTATTGGCAAAACTTTGCAAATTTTTCGGAATTTTCAGTACTCTACACAAATTTTATCTTAACGGTGTTGTGCGATTTTTAAGGGTGACTCCGGCGGACCTCTGGTATATCAGGAGCGTCCACAAGTTTGGTACCAAATTGGAACAGTTTCTTGGGGTGAAGGATGTGCGTCAAAATCGAATCCTGGAGTATACATTCGTACAACTGGTTTGTCGACAATATTAGCTTCTCTAGTGTTAAATATTGCTGTGACCTAAAAATGAAATTTCTTTAAATGAACAGAATCTGGTCAATGGGTTCACTATCATTCAAATCGTCATGATGCTGTGTGGTGTTCAGTCCCTCCATAAAGTCCTCAACTATCGCGAGATTTCAGCGATTTCTTTCTTTTCATAAAAATTAGTATTTGGATTGATTTACCTTTAAGCGATTCGAAATTTAAACAACTTTGTACTTCAACTTCACCCAGAAATATTTACTGGCGTGTATTGTATTCCTTTGGTGTACGAATTATAAAGTGTACTGATTCATTTTTATCTTGAATTTGTTTGAATCGTTCAAAACAATTTTTTAATATTTACAGGACTAAGCTTCTTTGAAGAAATCAACTCCTCAGTTAACTAGTTGTACCGGCATTTTTAATTGCTTTAATGCTGCGAATTTCTCGATCAAGTTTACTGTACTCGCAATTCCCAACTGACCCCTCATCCGCTTTCAGTTGCTGAAAGTCTATTTAAGTAAAGATCACGAATATTCATTTCGCATTAATTCTGCAATCGCTCAAAATGTGCACACTGACGATAAATGCTAAATTGTGATTCTGGAAAGACACTTTTCGTGATATTTTTTTTTGTAGAATTGCAACTAAGTTAAACAACTATTTGCAACTATTTGTATTCAACCTTTACTTGGAACTGATCCCCAACAAATTCATACTTTGCTTTGCCATTGAAAGTACCACATAATGCGTATGCGTTAGTTGATTTCACAATTTCGCACTGATCGCTTTGATCTTTGGTTTTGTAAAATTGCGACTTCGACTTGTAAAGAAAATCCACTATCAAATGATCTCTTGATCCGCACACATTTTGCAAATTTTTGTATTTCAAGCCAGACTTTTCAACTTGCAAAGTTGAAAAAGTGCAGAACATTAATATGAGTTGCGTTGCACTATGAAAGAATTCACGCACTCTCGGACCTCGGACGAGAAAAATGAGCCAGCCAAATGCGATCCTGATCTATTAATTTTGATGTCTGAAAAAGCATTGGGATTGGATGGAATGCGTTTTGCTATTTTTACTGCAAGAGTAACAGAGTGAGTCAAAATTCTTCTAAATGTTGTGAGTTCGACTTAAGAAGAAAATCCGTTCTCAAATGATCTCGAATCTCGATCCGCGCACAATTTGCATACTGTATTATGCAATTTTTGCAATTATTTCAAGCCAATAATTATCTTTTTACGCTTCCAAAATTTAAAACCTGGACAACTCTAATTTTCTGATAATCTGTAAAATTTTGCGACCAATGCAGAGCAGACTTGGCAGTGCAGTGCAGCAAATGCAATTAATGTAAGTTGTGCTGCAGTAGGACGTAGGAAAGGAAGGAATGCTCCAACTTGCAAAATGGGTACGCCAAATGCCAACATGACTTTAATCAATTTTGATCTTTAAAAAAGCATTGGAATTGAAATGCATTTTGCAATTTTTACTGCAAGAAAAACAGAGTCAGAAATTTCAAGTCAAAATTCTACAAATATATTTTTTTTAATACGAAGCACCATGCTTGCATTCGTAGTTGACCATATTTTGACATTTTTAAATCGCTCTGACCCAAATGTTTGGCTACGGCCGAATCCAATTGACGAATTGCCTAGCAACAATTTTCTCGGCCCAATAATGCTCGCTAGGACAGTAAAGCTGGCCCAAATTCTAGAAAATTTGGTCTCCAAGGCAAACTGATGACATTGTTGTTGAGTTTGAAAATGTTGATGAGCGACGACCCAAACCATTCTGAAATTTAACCTGACCGGATCTCTGAGAAAGTTGCTCTTGAAATCTTTGCATTTCGCTTTCTGATTTGTTTTGACAAAATATTTGCGTCGTCTACCCCTTCGATTGTTGAAGTTTTAAGCTTATTTCTGCGATTGTTGGTGCAAGTTTGTCGAAAATGTCGTCAACAAAAGAAACGGTTGAGGTAGCGAAGGGTGTTGTCTTTCGTCTGCTACGCTTGGTTTGAACACTTTCTGCACTCACTTGTACTGGTTTGGTAAGAATTCTTTCGCTTTAAACTTTTGACTTTGACTCGACATTTCATTTCTCAAATTGACATTCTTTTTCTGTCTGATTTCAGATTTTGACTCGGGAGATGCTGGTTGTGATGGAAGAGAATTTGGAAGGGCACTACTGAAGAAATTCCTGCGTCGATTGACTTTCGGCTTTTCTTTGCTTTCGAATTTTCTCAATTAGGTAAAATCGTCTTCGTTGCGTTGGATAGATGCTCTGGGAAGAACTTCAGCTTCCTTGATATTATTTTGCATTAGTTTTTGGCAGAAGTATTTGTCTAGTTTGTATTTTTTCTGCTTTCTAACAGATGTTTGGAATCTCATTGGCTAAATTCGTTCAAAACTACCAAGGGTTTTCAAAAATTACAATGGATTGACCCCTTTTAAGGTAAGGCAATCCTGGAAGGATTCGGTTTAGAAATTAATTTGATTTAATTAATAATGAATTCTAGTACCACAGTAGAAAAAAATCCATGTGAAAACCAACAGAAAACAGGTCAATATCTTCACAATCCAGGTCAAATTGGAACGGTTCCTGCAATCATGTTTCCAAGTTGGAATGAATGTAGAATGAATGTAGTCATTTCATTTTACCAGTAAGTTTCTTTCAGTCCTTGATTCACGATACCAAGGGCTGCTCTCAGATTTGGAAATGTCTTCAAATTTTCTTCACGCTTGGCTTGGCTGGATGGACAAGTTCAACAGTTACCAGTATTGTAGATGCGTAAGTTTTCTTCATGCTGTCTGCATGTTTCCTTTACCTATTATTGATTCAAACTGGTACTAATTTATTCCTAAATTTTTCTCCAGCTACTGCAGAAGCTCCTGATAGACTTCTGAAAAATGCAATTGTTCCGCTCAAGAACCTTCTTGCAAATTAGAAGCGGAAGTAAGAAGAGAACATGAAAAACGTTCCAATGTTCCAAGTTCCGAGGAACCATCAAATAAATCACATCAAATTATGCCAATTATCTAATCAATTTTATGACATTTGTGCTCAATTGTATGAAAAAATCGTAACCTATTCGACAGTTCTTCGACAAACAAAATAAATTACAGGAAATACTCGAGAACAGGGCCGGACTGGGTGACAAAGGGCGCCGGCGGCGTTTAACATTACGAGAATGAAGGCAGGGGCGCCAATGTCTCCATAAGCGTAATGTTAAATTTCCAGGGGCGCCTGCGGCGATCGCCGCATTGCCGACTAGGCCAGTCCGGGCCTGCCGAGAATATATAGTATCCTAACTTGTTTTGAAGAGCATTGATCATCATTCTCCTCAGTATCAACATAAAAACTTTCAAAATTTTTGCAAATCAAACACATACAATGCAAACCAGTTCTATAATTCAAACCTATTCAGAATATACGTTTTGCTGTTACCGAATTTAAATAGCCAGTAATATAAGTACATATAGCCAGTATATAATATAAGTCAGTTGTATCTGCGTTTTTAATTGTTTTAGTGCTTTAGTAGAACACAAACCCGAGATGCGTTTTTTCGCAAGTTTACTCACAACAAAATTCGACTGGATAGGTTGATAGCTGAAATGAAAATTTTAAACTTTTTAGATAAGTCCTATCTGTTTTCGCAATTTCAACTGATCGGTTGGGACGGGAATCAGCACAGGAGTCGGTATGTTCAGAGCGATTTTTTCGAACCTGAGCCAATTCATTGTAGACCAAAAACTTGTCAGACAGAAATATTTACTAAATATATTTTCAATAAAATTGAATTGATTTCCAAATTTGTGAATTCGAGTGAAAATATCTAAGGAAATTATAGTCGTTAACGGTAAGTCCACTACTGTCACAGTTTCGGAGAGTTATAGTAAACACTGTTCATTACATCCCCAATTTAGACAGACTCCAAAGAATTTAGAGCACGAGAAGTGCACTAATGACATAATTTAGCGTCAAATCCAAAAACGTGAAAATGGTGCCATTCTCCAACAGAAAAAATGGACCTGCTCGAATCCCAACCTGAGGCTGGGCTTTCCACAACAATTTCTCTAATCTTGTGTGTGATCGTTTTCTCCAAACATAAAAACATTTTGTGGAATTTTTTGTGAGTGCACACATTGGGGGATAGACAAACAGTAAAACTAATAGGGATGCTACGTTTGTCAACGGCATCAAAATAAGGTAAAGGAGCGGGAGAGCGCTCCTAACTGTGTTATAAGTACTCGTTATAAACATCATAAAAAGAATCCATTTAAGGGCTGGGAGTCCAAAACAAATCAAATTATTGAATACCGCCGTATAGCTCCTCACTTGACTGTAGAATTTGATTGCCTTTCCGGAATCAGATTCTTGGCTGAAAAAATTGAGACCATTTATGTAAAGAGGAAGATCTTGCGTGTCTAAGAATGTGTCGCAGGATTACCTTATGATTTCGACCCAAGAATTCAACGAGGACCCGATCCCCAGCATCACGTACATGTAAAAGAGACAGTGTAGCCAAAGCATACTAGCAAACGTTAATTCAATCAATCCAAATAATCCTACAAAATCTGTCCCACTAATTTTGACCCAAACAGAAAATAAATATTGAGGTGCTACAGGATTTTGTAAATACATCATTCCATGTGCAAAAGTGTGAACAAAACCAATTGAAAGAAATGAGAAGATAAATCTTTGTATTCCATTTTCTGCTTGGATGGGAATACTGTCTTCTAGCGCCAACCAATCCGACACCAAAAGTTGAAGCTCGTGTGTTCTGTAAAGTCAAATTTTGAAATGGTTTCGGTAAATATGTACAAAATTCAAGCTCTAGTTTAGAAACTGACCGTGTTACTGTAATCAAGTGGCAGAAAATTGGAGCACAATAAACGACATTCCAAAAACTTTGAAAAACAAGTAGTGGAATTGGTAGCTGGTTCTGAATCGATCCAATCATTCGCCAAGTTAGAAATATGTAGTGCATGGTTTGAATCGTAGCCACACAACCCCAAACAAACCATCCAAGTTTGGAACATTTTTCTAGTTTACATTTTTTGGAATTCCAATTCAGCGGAATGAATTTAATTGAAGCATACACTCGAAATATTATTATGTAAATCAAACGTGTGGATTTTGTCAGCATTGTGTGAATCCAGTGTACGACAATGAATTTGTGGTCCGAGAAATTTAAGGAGCAAGGCTTTTTAAAGACTTGAACTTGAAGAAAAATTACCAATTTTCAACTACAGCTTTTGATTAATTAGACTGAAATGCAAGACATGTTGCATGCAATTTTCGAGAACGTCATTAATCTAATGTTGAAATAAATTAATCGAAGTGCAGTTGAGCTTTAAGCTGTCACTGTTGAGAACATAATGATTTCTTTTAATCTAAATTCAAATGTCAAACAAAAAGTTTGAGGTACTTGGTTTCAGCGTTAAGACGTAGCCTGCAATTTTCGAGAACATCATTCCTTTGTGTCGAAATAAATTAATCGAAGTTCAGTTGAGCAGTGATGATTTGGACCTTAATGACTTTTTCTGATCCTCAATTCAAATGTCAAACGAAAAATTTGAGGCACTCGTTTACTATACGACTTTAGCCATTGAACCACTTTAGAATTTGTGATGAGGCCTGAAGCAAACAAAGACCACAAACATGCGTGCATGCATACATATAATTGCTGCTTAGGCAGAATAATTGTCATTAAATTGAGAATATGTAATTTTGGGTGCACTTTTTGCTAGAGCTGAATGCACTACACAATGTGTGCTTTACTTCCCGTGGAATATTCAGAATTTGAAACGGAAACCCCACTATGCAGTACAATTGGTAATTAGATTTGGACAGCGCGGTTCATTTGATTCAGTTTTTAAATACGTTCAGGGTTTTTAATCAAAAGTTTGGCATCCCGAATTCGTACGCCATAAGACCTCGGGACCAAATGTCCAATTTATTTCCGCGTTGTGGCTCAGAATTGGCACACGTATTTAGCTTGTTGACTAATGCATTAATTGCACGATCATTCGCAAAAAACAATTCCGGGAATCGTCGATTACAAAATGTTTCTAGAGCTTAAGAAGGGCCAATATAATCCAATTAATGTTAACAGAAATGTATTGACATTATTGAGATATCCAAAATGACAGCAAAATATACCAAATTGGAATATAAACCTGTCGTCGTAGGATTCTAGCCTGGATTGCTAACACGAGCTGGTATTATGCACGATGACTTGACTAATGGGAATCTCTAGGACCAATCCGTAGGACGTTTTTATTGATTTTGAGGTTGGGTGACAACCATGTGAAAATTTTGATTTTGTAGTTAGCGCTTCTGCAAAATAAATCGAATTCTACATTCAATTCTGATCAAAACGAGTGGTTATAATTTTTCTGGCGCCTTTTAGAATAAAAGTTATTCGACTTTTTGAAAAAAAATCTGTTTCGAACGCAACAAATTACAACTTCCTAATCAGAATTTCCAACAATCTTGTGTTCCTTAGAAAGTATATTGTCCAAAACTTAATGCTGAATTTGATTTCTTGTGCCAAAACTGAAGTAAATTTAATGACCAACTGTGTTCTTTGGTAGATCAGACTACGAGATTCAAAAATACTCGTAGAGCTAAGGTACCAAAGTACAGCTAATCAATTAACCAGCATACTTCAGGATCACCCAATGCATGCAATGAGGACACTCAGGACGCTGCAAGTCTCCGTTGTGGATGAAGAAAACTTGAAAATATTACCAAAAAATGTAAGAAATTAGCCAAAGAATCGCTGATCGCGGAGAAATTACGTACATGATGTTGAA
>JAQGCM010001193.1:0-16776 GCA_034699705.1 Hymenaphorura dentifera | reverse complement strand
TTCAGACTTTCGGCCTGACAAAAGGCTCATCTTTTTATGTATGAAATGAAGTGAGTCACATGAAAGAACAAGAGATAAAAATATTTCGAAATAACTCCAAGATTTAATCAAACATCCGCTCAATTCCATTATTCGTGCCCAAGTTTGAGCCTCAAATAAAGTTAAATGAAAAGTTGGAAGGATACACAATACAAGTCAGACGTCTTCAAAATTGAAGTCGACGAATAAGAGCCGAAGATGTTTGAAAGACTATTTGCACAATTGGCTCGTGCGACCTTGACTAATTTGAGCAAGAATAATAATTGTAAGCAGTTCACAAGTAGAAGTATGCCTTTCAGAATTTTAGATCGAGCGGTCAGAGTCAGGGGAGTGGTTACTTCACCGGTCATCAAGGCAGACACAGATGCTGAAACGTAAGTACTAAAAGTGGGCAGTCAGCATAATTAATTTATGCATTCAGCCATCATTCATTAAAATTGTGTTTAATCTGTATTTTTTATATTCACTTCTCAGGGTGGACGTTGTTTTTATTACAAATGACGGAAAGAGAATAGCCACCAAAGGCAAGGTTGGCGAAAACCTCCTCGATGTAGTCATCAACAATAATGTCGATATAGACGGGTTTGGTAAGTTACGTACGACTGTACGACGATTAATCTAATTTTCTAATGTTATTGTACATGCGTTGTCCATGTTGAATGAGCTGTCGTTGGAATTTCATTGTTGCTGCTATTTTTATTCTAAGGTGCTTGCGAAGGAACGTGTGCTTGCTCGACATGTCATCTAATTTTCAAGAAAGAAGACTTTGACAATATAGAAGGCGAAATGAGTAATGAGGAATTGGACATGTTGGATTTGGCATATGAACTCTCTGACACGTAAGACCAACTTAACAATAATTGAATCTATTATTCTCAGTCGAAAAATAGTCGTGGACGCCCTTCCCTGCAAAGTTTTAATTGAATTTTCTTCCTGAACAGTTCAAGGTTAGGCTGCCAAGTGACGTTGACGAAGAAGCTAAACGGAGTAGAAGCTAAAGTCCCTGCTGGTGTTCTCGATGCTAGAAGTTCAAGCTAACGTTAGTTCTTGGAAGTTTTACACATTTATTTTTAAAATTGAAGGGTCACAACCGTTTTCCATTTGGTTTGGAACGAATAGATATTGATAGGAATATGCGTCGTTTCTAAATTTTAAATTGCCCTAACGTCAAATTCAGTCATATTAAAATCGAGTTCTCTTTTCAAGATGTATTGTAATTGCTGAGTTATTTTTGACTGGATTTTCTCCGGGTCAAATCTGCACCCTTGGCATTTGCTGACGTAGGAGCTGTTCGGGTTTTACCATCAGGTTTTCCTTTCTTTCCCTGTTTTTCATGTGTTGAAATAGCCTTGAGCGAGGTTTTTGGCGTCGCTGGCTTGTCTAATTTAACTGGCTCTCCTTCGATGGTTAAAGTTTGAGGCTGGGACTCATCAGGTGGCATTTGATTTTCTAACTCCTTTGAATTCGCTTGGTCAATTTTCTCCTGTGCTCTCAAGTTGAGTTTTTTGATGAGTTCCTTCTCTCTGTGGGTGTTACCGTGCTTATTTTTCTTCTGTTTGGGCTTAGGGAATTTCAAAGCGTCCTTGTACTCATCAAACGGTCTATCTCGACCTAGTCGCTTCAAGTAGTATTCATGGGGTATACAATGTGGAATTCTATGGGAATTTTAGTATCGCAGGATTATCAGAATGGAATTATTGTTTTTTGCAATTTTTACTTATGTTCTAAGACCTTGGGAATCCTGGATTTCCGAAGCCTTTCTTCCGGTGTAAATCTTTGATTTCATCCATGAGGCGGCATTTTTTAAGACCAAACTGTACATCACAGTGAAAAAGTGAAATTTCGCAACGCGCGCTCCAGTTTAGAAAATATTGAGTACTAAATTTGACACCGAGTACTTACCCTGATAGCCCATTTGTAAGATTGCTCAGCAAGAGTTTTGTGGCCTTTGGCTAAACTCACAAGAGACAAATGCGCCCAAATAATTGGATTTGTGTTGTCCAATCGATTCGCTTCTGCGAACGCTGTTTCCGATTGAGAATATTCTTTGAGCTAGAAATTCGGCACATGAATTACACAATTCATTAGAACTAGGATATTGTTTCATGTCGAATTACATGATAGCAAATGTTTCCGGTCGCCATCCACATGTACGGAGATGGGAATGCGTGAACTCCTTTCAGGAAAACTTTTTTGGCCAGTTTCACATTTCCTTTTTCGAGACAAAGAGATCCGTAGCGAAGGTAAACCAACTGCATGTTCTCATGACCGTGTGGTAGTTTAAGGGCTCTCTCATAACTTTGAATTGCAGGATCTGTAAGATGAAGATTGTAGTAGCAGTGTCCCCTAATTGCCCATATTATTGGATTCTGCCAGGGAAAGTCCGGAGAAAGCATTATGAGCGGATGTTTCATTGCATCGAGTAAAATTTTACCAAAAATTCAAATGTAAACAGTTCGATAATATAATAGTTACGCTGGGCTGAAGTTGTAAAGCTTCTTTGATAAACTCCAAGGCCTCCAGGTCACGCTGCCTAAAATGAAGCGACATGGCTCGGAGGTAGAGGAAAGGAATTTCTCGTTTTTCGTTGAATGTTAGCTCGCGAGCTAAAATCCCGTCTAGAAACTAAGCGAAATGCTTGTAAAATTTTGGCAGAGCTAAAATTAGAATCTGACAATATTTTATTTAGTCTCTCACGTCAAATAGCCTTAACTTAAGGAGAACGTGAGCTGTCCAAATGTATTCAGATCCGACCCTTCGTGAAATTGTTTTGTGCTCCTTTTCCTTTTTCTGCCTCTGACGACTAGAAGGAGTAACCGGGTTTCCATCTTCAGAGAGTAACATGTCGTCTATTAGCTCAGGATTTAAGTCATATTCGCCAAGCTCTTCAGGGTTCTCTTCCCCGCCGATGCTTTCGTTTCCGAGGCCTTTCCCAATTTTAGGATCATTTTCATTCGAATTTTGTGCAATTTTTTTTGAGTCGGTCTTTGGGTTGGTCTCGGCTTGACTTCGCTCAGCCAACTACAATTTTAATAAATATTCAAAATGGCACAAGTCATCCTGATCACACCTCGGCATCTTCCTCTTCCCCTCTTTAACTCACCAAGGCTTCTGCTCGCGGTCGCTTAGATTTGGATTTAAATCGTCTGGTAAATTTGGTCACGTTCCAAACTTGAACTATGCTGGGCCCCATGCTCGGAAGTTTTGCAAACTTGATTGCCTTTCGATTTTTCTGGAATATTTTCAAACTATGATTTAAAAATCAAAGTCGACTGAGATAATGTTACAAAATACATCCATCAATTTGCTTTTAACTTACGATAACTAGTTCTTCAACTGGAAAGTCATATTGAGGTCTTTGAGCGAAAGGTTGGAAATTCTTTCTGCCTTCAAAGCCTTTCGTAATACCGTCATCTGTTTCATTAATGCCTTTGTGTTTTTGATTTCCTTGGCTATTCTTGCGTTTCTTCTTCTGTTTATCGTCATCACCGGCAACGCTAGGTGAAATTTCGACATCTCGTTCTATTTGGACTTCTTGGCCTATAGAGTCAACCCTTAATTTGCAATCTACTATTTGTGCGTCATGAGTCATGAATGTACAAGGTGTTTTGAGACCTAACCATGAATGCTGAAAATGGAGCCTCGATGCTCGTGTGAGGGCATGGGACGCCCAGGTTGAGCTTTGTCCAATGAATTTCCTGCTTCAGTCAGATCCCATTTGGCCGACACTGATGCAAATTCATCGCTAATTGTACTCGTATCTTTTCCGGTCAACAAGTGATGAACGAACCGAGCTTTTTTGAAAAAATATTCAGAGGCAACATCATTGCCAAGACAGGCATGGGCTGCCCCAATTAAAACCAATATTTCCGGAGAGATAGGCCGAAGTCTAAGTGCAGCTCCGAGACAAGTGATTGCTCGACCTAATAAATATTTAGAAGAATTTAGGCTAACTTTATAAATAATCAAATATCAACTTTTTAATTAATGGCAAAATAAATAAAAATGTGGTCGGTTTACTATCATTGTGTCTGGCCGCAATAACTCCACTTATAATTAACGCCTTAAGGTTCTTCTCGTTCTTCAGCAGGGATTCACGGACAGCTATTTCGGCCAAGCGATCATCTCCACGGGAGAGCCACATTATCGCAAAATCTGCCCAACATTCAGAAGATTCGCCACTGCGGGCCACACGCTAAAAATCACATAAATAACAAATGATGTGCATCAAGTTATTCACTAGAAAAACGAAATTAGAATACTTCATTAATTCATTTATACTTCAACATGAAGGCGATGTGAATTTTCGTAGTCACACTGCGCGAAAGCTTCTTGAGCAAACATAAGAAGATTTTCAACTGCAATCCATCCCTTCTTGGAATGTTGTGACTTTTTACAAATCTTTTTATCTTTGCCTTGACCAGTCAAATCTTTGTCCTTTGAACCTTTAGGCTCAGCTCTGTTGGCCAGAGGATCAATCTCTTGCAAAGCTGTCGTGTTCAGTGTTTCGTGCATTTCGTCGACGAGGTATAAGTACATGTCGTGGAGAAAGTTCTGCTTATTTTAATCAAAGTTGCTTATTAAATTGTCAGAATCGAAATTATTATTTTGTAAGTAATGACCTGAAACTCTCTTCGAGATTTAAATCCTTTTGGCTGCAAATTTGTGCATTTTTGTTGTATAATATTGGACACTGCATGTCGAAGGTGTTCACGAAGAACAAGGTATCGTCCACTGGCATTCAGGTAAAAGAGAAAACCCTTTTTAATATTTTCAAATGAAGAAGCCGGTGATCGTGGGTCTAGGTATGCTCGTGACACTCCTTCTTTTACAATGTAATCTAAATATTCGTCCTAGTATTTAATATTGAAGTTAGATTAATCAAACCAATGAAAAAAGTACTTGTAATTTTGAAGTATACATGAAATTGATGCGATAGTTCAGCTGCAGCTTCGAGAACTGAGTGCCGATACTTTTTCTGTGCCAACGTTGAGTTCATCAACTTTTTCCTTGGAAATCTCCTCATGGGCAAATAATCACTGGCACTATTAATTCCAGGAATTGTTTGTGGTTAATTATTGCAGTACTGACATCCATAGTTGTAAGTCTAAAATCTTGCTGAAGAATAGACCTACCATTTATGTACTCCTTTTTTATCCCTTGCGATTGGAGGTACAAGTGCTCTGTTCATCCTGATTTGGAACACAATGAATGGAAAGTTTGCAGAGTCGTCCAGTGAACTAATCTTTAGGGTTTCTTGACCGACTTGGCCCATTTGATAAACAGATTGTTTCTTCCCTGGCTGCTGCTTTTTTGTTTTCTTTTCAACTTTCTCTGCTTCTTCCGCTGAAGGAAATGTCTTAATCGGGATATCTTTTTTCGCAGCATCAGATTTTCGTTGTTTCTTATCAGATGTATTTCCGGGTGGAGATTTAACTGTGTCACTCTTCGCACTAGTCTCAATTACAGCTTTTTTTGAATCATCAATGACATACTGCAATTATTTTTGGAATTTTAGTTTTGTACGTCCGTGAAAACAAACCAATCAATGAAACTAAAGGGCCTACGTCAATATTAGAATTGGTAAGGCTGGACAGAAACGCCGACTTAATTGCACAAGTGCTGGCCATGAAAACAGCTTCTTCAAACGGATAAAGTCTGCAAGCGTAATGAGCTCTTTTGGCTAAACCACCATGAAAGAAAATTATTAAACAGTCTCAGTTGAATTTTGCATAAGCTTGAAATTATTCACCTCCTGGGTGAAGTAGTTTTGTCATATCCACAAAAGCAACGCCATGATAAATTACGTTCAACTCAAATTGAGGTTCTTCATTAACTTCCTGATGCAATGAATCTGCGCGGGGAGCCTCAATTTGAGATGCCGGATCTTTTTTGACAACACTTCCGTCCTTCTTCAGTGAACTTCTCTCTTTTTTCAAAAGGGATGAATTTGAAGTAACTTTTTTGGATGGACCTTCCTTTTCCCGTCGGATAGTAACAGCGATTTCGAGAGGCCATATCACTTGCCTATTAAATCATATTAGCAATTTTTGTACAAATTTTCTGCTTATGTTTTCAGTTTACGTACATAAACTCGTTCGTTTATTACTTAGCGAGTCTCTCTAGCATTTGTTTGTAAGATTCCAGGCCCATATAATGTCGATGCAAAGAATTCCATACTAAACGAGTGTCACTAGAGTTCAAATAACCTTTCCATGAAGTGTCTCCAGTTTCTCCAACATCCCCGGCTAAACAGTACTTGTCGTGGGCTAATTTTATAATTCGCCTGGTTTCAAGTAGAGGTCAAAACGTTACGAAAAATTTCTGGAAATGCGCAAAAGATGTGGTAATTTGGTACTTTTTGCCTGTGACGACGCTAGCACCACGCGGAGCTTCGGGGTAATAAGATTGAACAGAAGCCCAATGCCGATGAGCACCGTGCTTTTGTTCCAGGAATACAGGAATACCGTTGGACTGATTCATAATCCCGGTCGGTTGAACTTCTATTTGGCTCTCAGGAATATTATTTCCTCCTTCTCCATGTTCGTTCGTTTGCGTCTTGTCAAAGATTTCTGCTACTATCGGAGGAATCAATTTCTCCAACATTCCTGCTGGAAAATGGAAAACGTTTTCACTCTCGGAGTGAGGCAAAGTTACAAAAACTTCCATTTCATTGTTGGGTTGATTGGTCATTGCTTGGATCTCTGGAGGGAGTCGATACATTGACTCCACAACCGTCGTCATAATGTTCCCTTGTTTCAACTGCTCAGGATTTGGCAACCCTCCGAAACCTGTTACTTCAACCTGCGCGAAATTTATTTGTATGTCCAAGATTTAATGATTCTTGACGTTTTAGGGGATTTTAACTTCTGAACTCACGTCAATAAATGGAAATCCTAAAAGAATACCGGGCGGAGTTTTCTTTTGCACGCAGTACCAGGGCCGAAGCAGATTTTTCTCCTTTCCTTTCCTGACCAAATTGATTACATTGAGGCAAGTGTAAGCAAATGGCTCCGTAAGGGTCAAATCACCGGGCGGACTGTCCCCGGCCAAAGTCAAGGCCACTAAATTAATACATTGAGGGTCAAATTTTTGCCAACATTGTCAGGCTTGGCCGTCGATACGGTTCAGGGTTTAGTATTTAGCGTACAAACGACAGGATTGTCGACCATGTCCTTGAATCTAAGGTGAAGCTTGATTTCATGTTCAAGTGTAACTTTTGGACTGTGAAGGTAAGCCGGTAATCTTTTCTTGTGCCTCGTTAGGGCTGTCAAACTCTCAAGATCTACAGCTCCAGACAAATAAGCTCCGTAAAGTCTTCCTTTGAAGAAGACACTTACCATGTAATCTCCTACAGACTCAGTGCTTTTGGTTCTCTGAGACCAAAATTGGTCAAGAATTTGACAATTTTAGAATCAACATTTTATGAAATTGTCTAGTCCATCATGAACATGATCATGAAAATATTTTATTCATGTCTAACCAAATTCTGCAAATTGACAAGCCGAAGAGAGAATGTTGCATAAGTGTTGGAGTTAAAAAGACGACGTCTTGTACCATGATAAACCCAAGGTTTCTTTTGAGTTGGCTTGTATGCACCTTGTGATTGAGGGTTCTTGATTTCATCTAAAGTATTTCGAATCGTTGACGGCATTTGAACAAAATCGGAATCACCCGACACCCGTTGCTGCTGCTCTTGTCTTCTAGAGACTTCAACATTCCCCTCATCGTCAGCCAAAGTTTCAACTATTGTTATATCCATTTTTGGAAAGCGTCTGGAAGTTTTTGAATTGAAAAATATTGTTCGCGTAGTTTGCTGCAAAACAGGAAAGCCACGTTAATTGACATCCACTGCAGACTTGTCAGACTTTTAAGAACCACGATTTTCATGATTTTAAGTTTGTTGGTTCTTAAAACTTGATCATTGTTTGCTGCATTTTTAACATGGGTTTCTATAGTGTTCTTCAGTAATAGTAATGTTGAGAATGTTGGAGCGTCATGAGGCCGGATTCCACATCCATCCGTAGTAAATATTCAGCAGGAATATCTAAAGAGGTTTAAAATTTGGACAAGGGCAACTTATCGATTTGTTCAAGGGCAATTGTTCAATATACGTGAGTGAAAGGAATCCGTCGAAATCGTTCGTTAATGGTCGCAAACAAAATCACGACAATGAAAGGCTGCTTTCTTTCTGCTTTCACTTTGGAGAAAGCAATGAATTTTGAAAACATGTATGTACACATAGGAATGCCACAGCGTCAAGGCTAATCAAATCTAATCGAAGCCCATGCTCGTATTCGTAAGGCTCGCAACGCATTTCCCCAAATTCGACTTTCTGTTCTAGCAAGTAGAGGCAAAATGGGTCCTATTTAAAATTTCGGTTTTGGAAATTGCACTGCACTGCACAAATAGCACTAAATTCTTGCAAAATTAGCTCAATCACACCCCAGTCAAATTTTTGCATGCGCTGCACACAAAAATACATGTTCAAAGTGTTTGCATTGCCTTACTTGAACGAAGTTTGCATTAAAACATTTCATTATCTTACTCAGAATTTAGCTCAGCATTAGTGTGCAGCAGGTTTGAGTTGAAAGTTGAGAGTCTGAATAAAATCAGCTACCTTTCGTTCGCGGGGGCTAAGCTGCGCCAAAACTGTAACAATAACACGGATTTAATTGCACTTATTTGCACAGCCAACCAATTAAGAAATGCATACATTCCAAGTAATAATAGTTGGTGCAGGGATTTCTGGTTTGAGTGCAGCAAGAACTCTTATGCAAAATGGGATCGACGATATTCTAATTCTTGAAGGTAATTAATTGTTTCGGTGTTGACTGCTTGCGATTTGAAAGGACTTCACTCACACGTAATGTCAATTCCGTTCGTAGCAAAAGAGAAAGTTGGTGGAAGAATTTCCAGTTTGGCGTTTGGTGACTCTTTGGTAGAACTTGGAGCTCAATGGATTCACGGTGAAGACAATGAATTATTTGATCTCATTAAAACAAGCGCACATCTTCACGACAAAAGTTCTTGGGAAGGAGAAGGTGAAATGATTGTTTTGTTGCTTTTGGTCGAGCTTGGAACAACAACAACTATCAATTATTAATCAATTTATCATAGAAATTATTAATTTTAGGAGACTTCCTCACACCCAAAGGCGAGCACTTGGAAGACAATGTCGTAGCAGAAATAAATGATTGGACTGAATCGGAATTAGAATTTGTGGAGGACAACTTTGCAATTGAAACTTTTCAAGATAAGCCAAATGAATGGGAACCCAATGTTTCGATGGGTTCTCATCTCCGAAAACGCTTTCAGGACTACTTGGACAAGTCCAGTTCGAATCTGACAAGTAAAGAGATCCAGAAAGTAAAACCTGCAGTATTTCAATGGGGAATGAGGTATGCTTCTGTGCAGCGCCGAATTTAGCGAACAATTTTGCAATTTATGAAATCTTGTTAAGTTTTCAGCGAATCGATAATTCTTGCAATCACATGGGAGAGTTGAGTCTGTTTCGATGGTCTGAATACAAATCGAATGGAACTCACGTATACAGAAACTTTCAGAGAGGTGCTCAAAATTTTGCGGATGAGATTCTCGTCGGTTCTTCTCTAAAATCCAAAATTCGGCTAGCCACACCTGTGGTATCAATAGACTGGAGTGACAGTGCTGTCAAGGTCGCCACTGGAGAGACTCCCACTAATTCTGAACTCTTTCAATGTGAGTCAGTTTTGGTCACTTGTTCCGTGGGTGTCCTTAGGGAAACAAAGGACAACATGTTTAAGCCGCCACTGCCGAAGCAACTTGCAAACGCTTTTGAAAGTACTGGCTTTGGGGCGGTTACAAAAATATTTCTGGAATGGGAGAAAGGTTGGTGGACGGATGATTTCCTTGGAGTTCAATTCACCTGGCCTGACGACTACATTGATTGTTGTGATGTGGATGCCGAGGAGAATCGCGACTTCAGTAGTACTTGGTACAAAGCAATGACTGGCTTTGATCCAGTCTTGGATAATCCGAATGTATTGTTGACTTGGCTTGGTGGCCCAGAAGCGATTTATGTAGAAACCCTATCCGAATCTGATGTAGGAAACATTTGTGCAAAACTGCTTCGACAATTTACTGGCAATCCGAGTATTCCGCCACCAAAATCAGTCAGAAGGTTTGTCTAAATTATAAGTAATTTTAAAATCATGGAATCGGGTACTTAAACTACTGTTTTAAAATTTGAACAGATCAAATTGGAATAGTGATCCATACTTTCGTGGTGCTTATAGCTTCAGATCGAAAAAAGGGGATACAATTCCCGGAAGTATTACTGATGTACTAAATGAGCCCGTTTGTAGAGTTGAGAAGGGCGGCCAAACAGTATGCAAAAACAAACATATTCTAAAAATCCCAATATTTCATAATTCGGCTACTTCGGATTAATTTGATGTTCTTGTTCCCAGAAAATCAAATTGATATTTGCTGGAGAGGCGCTGCACACAGAATACTATTCGACGTTGCATGGAGCGTTTGAATCGGGTCGATCTCAGGCAGAAAAAATTATTAAATATTATAAAACAAAAGACTGATCGTGATGTGCTAAGTAGCCGATGGAAAAATATTATATTTATTTTGACAAACCAATATTTTTAAATTCTTTCTTTCTTTATAAAATCAACCTAGCCCAATCCAGAAGTCAAAATGCCAAACAATAACTTTTTTAGTCCTCCGGAGTTATAATATCAATAGCAAGTATCAGAGCTAATTAAAGGCATAAGGCATTTCGGAAAGGCTCATGGCGAGCTAGCTTGGTCAATTTAGAGCAGAATTTAGGCCCTTGGGAGGTCCGACCACTCTCCAGAACAAGGACACAGCAGACAAAATACGCAACAGATACACATACAATTACGTAAAGTAATACAAGTAATATATAAATAACATTCTCTCTGATTTGAACAAATCAGACTTCTAAAATGTGGAAACTGATCAAGCGCAGTACCAGTATCAGTGCACATTCATTTACTTTGCTAGTCAGTTTGGATTCAATGGAACGGAATGCTGGAATGTTGGAGTTGGATAATTCGTTTAGACTGAGGCGTGTTGAGCAGAGCATGAAAAATGTAGTGGTCCATCGGTCAATATCTTATTTCAATTAAGTCAATACATCCCCTTGCGTGAAAAATAAAAGTTTCGAATCTGTCTCTAAACATTGCCCGACTACTGCGATCGCCACCTCCCACCATGTTGAGATTTTGAGTTAGAACAGTGAATGCATCAGTCAGTTTCTTGCGTAGCTCTTCACAATCGCGCGATGAAATTAATTGGTGTGCCAGTTCATCAAATTCCTTCTAAATATTCAAATCAACAATACAAACTCAGCCCATGTGCCACGAATTATTTTGGTTTCAGTGAAGCCCAAACACTTACACGAAACGCAGATATCAGAGCAAACAAAACGGATGAAATCGTTGGAATTGACTCTCGACTAATTTTCTCGGACAGGATCATTTCCAGGAAAACCTGTGCAATCGCATATTCGGGTTGGAATTATTTTGAGATTCTAATGAAGAATTACTTTCACTTTCAAGTAATGAGTAATAACCTACCTTGACGAATGGCACCGCCAAGCTCGCAGGGTGTGAAGAATGTTGTGGATTTTTCGATATATGAGTAACAACACACTATCAAACACGAATAAATTATAGTTAAGATGATGATTTATCCATTTAGTACATACTGCGATCACAATACTTACAGTTATAAAGTCGCAGCAACAGCCAAACGTCTCCGGAGAAGATCTTTGAAGTCCAATTTGAACAGATTGAAACATAGCCTGCAACATCCAGGGCTCCAGCGAAACTAGTCGAGCAGGATGTAGTTCACCAAGGAAGGCGATCTATCGATCCAAAAATAAATTCACTCAAATAAATTGTATTTCCCTTGGCTGAAAACCTAATGCTCACCAAACGAAAGTATTTGCCACTCAGGGAAGGATACTCCAGTAAGTCTGTATTCATGAGTGGAAGAATGACTCCTAAGCCTTGGAGACAAACTTCACTGGCAGAAATGATCGGTGGCCCGGCATTCTGTTCTAGGGCTTCTGTAAAGCAAAGAACCGTGATGCCATCACCTCCACCATCGTTAGCAGGACATTAGAATATTAATTAGTTTACCTGAGCTCAAGTCTAGGAAGTCTTTAGTGAGCAAACTGGTCAACATGTCGATCAGTAGGACCAAGTCATTGTTAGCGTCTTCTTCCGCATTCTTCTCTGAGGACTTACGTCCAGTTGCGTGGAGGGCGTACGACTTTACCACTGACAAGGCAGCATCGTAAAGAGTTGTGGATTCAGCCTAAAACGTGAACAAAGTTGGTTTTGCGAAAGCATTTTACCCCAAGTCGGCTATGTTCATAAGAATATAAGCGCTCACTTACCCGAGACAAATATGAAAGAGATCGTCTGCCCAACTGCGTAACAAATTCCAAACAAAGTTCTACAATGTCAATGTAATTGTGGTACGCACTGAGTATGGCTCCGCACTCCGAGACGACACCAGTAAGTTTGTGAAATAGTGCGGAGGCAACCCTAGATTCTGAACTCATTGCTGCCCCAATGAATCCACTCAACAGGTATGATAATTCGAGTCTGACTTCATCTCGGTGACGCTCATTTGGATTCAAACGAACAAAGTTCTGGTATCGAGCAGTCAATGATCCAAGAATTTGTTCCCAATAAAATTCTCTCGTGGCTTCATCCACGCAGTAGTTCCCAATTGTTACCATTGCTCGAATATATCTTCGATAAAGAGCATGCGATATTTGATAGCGTCCAGGCCCAACTTCATGAGTGAGTTTGATCAAAGGAGCTAGTTCCGGACTCTGCAGCGCTAAAGCTGACCTGTATACATCAAAAGTTATTTAATGTAATAGAGCAGTACATAATTAAGTCCTTAACTTACATGTCACTTACTTTTTACTGGAATTAACTAGAGATTGCAACAAATTTAAAGACTCCGTCAAAACACAATCTTCCCCAGTGAACGTAATGAGATCCTGGCGAATTCGTCGAAACAAGGCACTCTGGATAGTCGCTGCAGTAGGACAGGATTCTCCCCAAGTCAATGCAAAGCTTGGACTTATCTACAGAGCAAATCCATCGTTACAGCTACATTCCAATCGCAAGTTCGAGTAAAACCCGAACTCAGAAAAAAGTAGGTTTGGTAGTAAATTCCGTACGATTTTTTACTACTTACGGTTGAATAGTGATCTTCACTGAAGATAAAGTACACCTGCGCCCAACGATTCAGAAACCACAGAGTATTGCTTGTGACTTCAGGGCTCAGAAATTGAGAGAGGTTAGACTCCATCATTCGTCTTTCAAGTTCGCTCAAGTAGAAAATGCAGCTGATTAACCTAGGCAAATAATTTGCAAGGTCAGTTTGTAAGCATGCAAAATCGAGAGTCAAGGTCGTGCGAAAATTGCGAAAAGTAATGAAATTCTTACAAGAATACATTTTTGATAGAAATTCAGCTTACGTCAATATAATTCATGTATTGTCTTACTTGCAAATGGGATCAGCATTACTACCATGGGGTTCAGGTTGCATATTCAAAGCACAGTTGATTGCGGCAACTGATGACTCTGGACTGCACGAACTGTCAAATGAAAACTGATTGATCTCTGCAGGAATCAAATTCATTTCTCCCATCGCTTCGAACGCAATGGCGTGCCCAGCAATGAGAACAGCCCAGTGAAGGTCTTCGTAGAGTGCGTCGAGGTCATGACTTGCCCCGTTCGACCCTTGAGAAACAATTCCCTCTACTCGGCTCTGGAAAGCCTGGCACTTGAAAGTCAGCAAATTTGTCAATATTGGAATTGAATGACTTAGTATAAATCTCCCAAAAAGTCCAATTGCTTGGAGCTGATCAAGAAATTCAACAGTATCGTTGTCTTCTTCGTCGATGGAGTCCTCATTGTCAGTCACCTGTGAAATGTAATAAAGAATTGAACAAGACACAGGGCACAAGAAGGACAAAAATAATGGCATCGCTCAACGGTTGCTTACCGAATTACGAAATCCTTCAGGTGGGGATATATGACCGTAAACAAATGTTTCAAACACATTTTTAACAATTGGCAAAATGATCTCGAGGGGAAGTTCGTCGATGTCAGTCAAAAGGTTCATCCACCCACTCAAGATTCTGGTTGCCGAGTCTCTAAAAATTCTATCATCTAGCTGGGACTTCTATTTAACGAAACAAAATACAATCGAATTTTTTACTTCAACTCAGAAATAGATTTGAGACTAAACCTGAGCTCAACAATACCATTAAAAACTTACCCCTTCTTCAAGAATCGCTTGGGGGATAACTATGCACGAAAAAGTTCCGATAGCTTTCAGGAAGTTCTGCAGCATATTGGGTTCCATGGCACAAAGGACTGACGTTTTGTCATAGAACAAAAATTTTCGCACGACATCACTGAGGCCGGCCACCTCAGAAGGCAATTTGTAAGGCCTAAAGATGAAAAATAGAGGAGATTGGGTGAAAATGTGTTAAAATGGGGCATATCTAAAATGGTTGTAAACTATATGATCAACTTACATTTCAAGTAGAGCAACAAAAGGGGAAACAAGTCTGCTTAAAAAGGCAGTCCGACTCGGTTTCGTAGTAATGAGTGGACCATGCAAGGATACGAGTTGCAGGATAAGGTTTAGCGTTCTTGGAACAAAGGCTTCATCACTGCGGAGTTTTACATGAATGTCAAAGAAAGTCGGAATGAAGGCAGCATCTGAGATCAGCTCACCCCAAGTCAATGGAGGTTTGAAGGTCGGAGTGGCTGCAATGAATTGTACAGCAAGCTTTGTCACTACATCAGTTCATAGTAGCAACCTTTAATATTGTTATAATTTACCTTCCATCTCTACTATGCACGCCACTCGCTTTGGCAGGCAAGTCTTGGAAAAGTTCCAAAACAAAATACTCTCGACCAATGTAAGAACACGGTCCAATTCTCGACGTCGTCCTTGGTTGTGCTCGTACGTGCTTAGAAACATGAGACAAGACTGGAATATCCTGAGCAAATCAGTATTTTCAAAATCACGTTTTGCTGCGAAGTTTGTTTCATAGGTAAAAACAGGATTCGTAGAATTTGCTACAAATTGATGTTCCGCGAGCAGAGCTTCGAAAATGCAGCATGTCACCAGCTAGTAAAATTGATTCAATATTCAATGAGCACTTGAACTCGAAAGAAGGCATATTTTCTTCACAAACCTAACTGTAACGTAACTTACAAATTTATGGTCGGAACCAGTCATTCCTTCAATGTAGTTCATCAATTCTGCTCGTTTCAGTCCATTTTTTATGTATTCGTACTTCAGGTACAAGGCAACAATGCCAGCAAGTCTTTTCTGAACGCTGTAAGTGTACCGCTGGTTTTGATATAAACATTCCAATAAACTTTTGCAGAGGTTGTCCCATCCCTGCGAATTCCCGTTACTCATCTCTTGGAGCAGATTACTTCTCAATACTCCGGCGGCTTCAAAGAGTACAAATTCGCTACTCCTCTCATTTTCTGCGTAAAATTAACAGCATCAAAGTTCATTTAATATTTTTTTAAAATAGCTTAAAAGATTAAGTAAATTAAATTGATTCCAAAAAGTTGATTACCTATAATAAAGGTGCATAAATGAACGGCAGACTTGGTTTTACGGAAGGTATGAAACATCACTTCAGCTTTCGCACGCTCCTCGTTGGACACAGAGTTCGGTGGAGCCTGTCAATATTATTTTACAAAATTGCAATCATGAATCCAATCCAATGCACTTCATGTAAAAATGAGTTCAGTTTCTCAATAACAATTGATTGGCAAAACAAAATACTTGCTTACCATAATGATTGCAGCTGCGTTTTCTAATTGAGCGAGAGTTGCTTGCAAATCCATTTTTTTTAAAATGAAATTTAAAATAGCAAACTAAAAAATATTATAATGCGAAACACACGAGAAACGTGTTTGTGGATTGAGCAGTAACTGTACTTTCTAAACAATCAGCTGGTCAGCAAACAGCACGGGCAGACAGTTGGCAATGAATGAGTTGAAACAACTTGACGAGAGCTATTCTAAATTACTGGTCAAACGCTTGAACTGAACAATCGATGCTGCCCACTGTTCAGATATTTCTATCCTGTTGACTGTCTTGGCCTATTTTTAAATTCAACCAGCGTGCCCCTATCCACCCTCAGCGATTTTTCTAAATATGAAAGTTGTTAATTCTGTCTATCCGTCTTGTTCTTGTATATTGTATGAACGAATTTGGCTGTCTACTTCATATTTCCCACCGTTTGGCCATAAGTTCAACAATGTCATTTCGCCCCATCCCATCAAGAATATGAATGAATCATTACGGTGAAAGTTTTTGGATCAGACTTTCTCTGGTTACTTTCTTTTTTGGGGGACCTGATTTATTCACATTACTTAGAACAATGAAAAAGGTTGTCAAAATTAAGGCCGGAATTCGATTAAGCGTCGTTCAGGAGAACACATAATTTTCTGTGAAGTCGAATGTCGAAGTCAAAAATCAAAATTGAACCACGAATTCTCCAATGTTTACCTTGCTCAAATTAATACTAAATGCACACGGAAACTCCTACAACCAATCAGTTTTATGCTTTAATTCATCCTGTATATTTTTAAAGCTCCGAACATTCAGAATTCATTACATTCGTCCTTAATTTAGTTGACTGCATTCACA
>JAQGCM010001192.1:0-16783 GCA_034699705.1 Hymenaphorura dentifera | reverse complement strand
TTTTGGGACTAGTACTATTCGCAAAATTAATTTGGGCCAAATTCATCGTGGACACCTCGGGTAGTTCCCTCGTTAGTCCGGATACGTTCCAGCAATGCCAGCTTGAGGATTGGATTTTCTTGACCATTTGCGTTGCGACGACAGCTGTCAATTCGGCTAGAGAAACAATTTCCCATGCTCCGAACTCCGTACACCGCACATTCAATGTAGTCAAAATTCGGTCTTTTTTGCCAAAATTTCATTGAGAGCAAAGTACGGGATTTCCAAGTGAGTGAGAGCCAGCAACGTTGATACATATGCTGGAGCGTGGACCTGACTGTAGAAATGAGCGCATGATTTGAATGAGTTTAAAAGAGTAATCGAATGCGATGACAATGCAAGTAGGTACTGAGCTGGCGGACTGGACTGGACAGTAGTTGAGATTGAGATGAATGCAGCAATAATTATATCCAATTTATTCACAAATTACACACATGACAAACATGAATGACAGACGAATGGGGAGAAACAATTTAGTGAAATTTATATCGAAATAAAGTGTAAATAAATATTAAGAATTAGAATGTATGCATGTGTGTGGTGGTCTCTGGTGGTCATTTACATAAGTCCTGTCCTGCCCTGCCCAGCGTTGTGGTCATTCCTTAAAAGTCCCTGTTGGCTGCCCCGTTGGTTTTTCCGCCGACTCAGCTCCGGCTCTTTGTTCTCGTTTTTGCCAAGCGACAGCAGCAGCACGTTTCTTGGCTGCCCTAAGTTGTCGTCGTCGAAGTTCATTTCTGGCTTTACATCCCTCGTCAGGCTTGTAACACGTGCAATCCGAGACTAATTTAATAACCCAATTAGCTCGTCAGCTCACCACTACTCATTTAATTAAGCCTTAAGAACTTTTAAATGTATAAATTGACAGCTACCATGCATGCATGAGTGTAGAGTACGCTTCAAAAATACTGCTACTGCTGCAGCTACAGCTACAGGACCACCTCGGAATTTATGGCTGGTCCACCGTGCAGTGCAACCGATGGCGGGAGGAGGGGGAGGGGCATCTAAGAATTGCACGGTGATGCAGGCAGCAGCAATATTTTTGAACCGCACTGTACAAGACCATTGAGCGAGCGAAGCAGCGAGAGAGCACACTTACAACTACAATCTGCAGCAAGACCCTCCTCATCGCATACATCTTTACACTCCTCACAGGTGCGGTGTAGTCAACCATTCTCAAATAAACCTGTTCAAAAAAATTAGTTTGTAATTAAATCTATGAAGTCTTCAAAATGAAGAAACCGTCATTATTGTTGTAGTAATTAAATAATCTTACCCCACAGTAGAACTATAGGACGGTTGACGAGAGAAGGACTACGCGGCAAGAGAACATTTTCATTTTCGTCAAAAGGTTTTTTCTCAATTCTGAGTGACTCTCCGTCCAAATGATGAGTTTTTGGTTTGGAATGGATTGGAATGGATTGGATTGGATTCCAACACTTGTCGCCTCGTATTCAAATTCAAATGAAGCGAAACCCATTAGAGCAGGTACATGGCTCATATTCAGATTTATTTTTTGGCTCAATAGAAAAGAGTCGTGAGCAAGAGCAATTAGCAGGAGCCGCAGGTGGTTGCTTGGGCAATTCTGCCAAAATTGCTCCAGAAATTGGATCAATGATTTAGTTGACATGCATTGCATTGGAGGTGTTTCACCCCTTCAGGCGGCCAAAGAGTCGAGTGCCTAGAAATTATTAGCACGTTGGCTGGTGTACGTGGAGGCAAAATTTCTAAAATAAGGCCATGAATGAACTAGTTGACGAACAACCTTTCAAATTGTAACAACAGGAAAGGCAAAAAATCCAAATTCATTTCACTCTTGAAATTCCAATGTTGGGTTAAGCATGATACATACACTTTATGGGAACAAAAATGACCAAACTGGAACATTTTCACGAAAAAGTCGAGCAATTAGGATGTTTGTTTTTTGTCTTTAAAAGTGTGTAACAGCAACAAGGTTCTTTGTCGACTTGGTGTCTGAAAACTCACTCAAATTCGGGGAAGGAACTCGACTCGACTCGACGCGACTCTGAGCGAGAAAGAATAAAAAAAAAGAATACGAAACAGAGCAAATCAATGCCCTGCACTCACTCGTCGTCAGAATTCTGTTCATTTTTGTTCCTGGAAAAAAAAACACACAAAAGGAAAAGGGGAATTGTGCAGTTTTCCTCGCGGGTTTCACTCAAATTCAATGCATCGCATTGCACGATGCAAAATGCAAGGACCTGAAGCGCCAACCGAACCGAACCCGATTTACCCGATTCGGACGCTTGCATGAAATGCAATGCAATGTTCTGCAAAAATGCAATGCCAGCCGTGCCAGTCGAAGCAAGTATTGAAACTGCAGCAAGCAAAAAACCGAAATTGTTTGCTTGCGAATGCGAATGCAAATGATGTTGTTTTGAGACCAGGGACTTATTTTTAGAATTCTTGTAGCGTCTACACAGTCTAGAATCTTGCCTCTTTCTGCCGAGGAGGCTTTTGCACTCGGCTAATCTGTAAATTTGTTCAGTCTTCGGTGCGGGTAGAGTCAGAGTCATTTCAAAACACCGAAGAACCGAATCACCTCACCACCACCTCCGCACCGTTTCGGGTTTCTGCTCAGTAAAATACAGAAGGCCGGGAACCTGCCTGGCCTCACGAACCGGACCTTCAGTCGTCCCACTCACTACCTGACTCACTCACAACTTCCGCAGTCAAATCACGTAAGAGCTGTTCGCTCATAAATAATTTTAATTACAGGATTTCTTTGACAAATTTTAACTAATTTAATTAATCTCGACTAATTGTTTTCAGTTTTTAGCTGCTGGAAGGAACAACCCAATTATAAGGCTTTGGAGATTCGGACTGCTTCAGTTTCTGCTCCGACTTTGCCGAGCTTTGAACGATTCAAGTTGACGAGTTCAAACTTGAAGCAGTTCCTTGCTAAACCATTCAAAGTTAAATGGGACAACAGTTTTGATGAGGTAACTAATTTAATTAATCAGTTAATTAAGCTCAATATGAATTTAATTAGGCACGACGCCCAACAAGGTCAATCGAAGCCAAATTCAGCTCAACTGCACGCACGCCAAACACAAAAGATCGCCCCTTTCCCAAGTCACCCGTTCTGGTTTTCCATTTCCAAACGCCCGCGCCAGCCCGTTTTTTAACTTTTGCAAATTTCAACAGCAAGCATTTTGTACATCAAGCAAGCCCAAGTTACGTAACCTGTGGCAAATTCTATTTCAAAAGTCAAATTGGGCAATCACAGCCCGGCCTCAAATTTTTCAAACAGGAGTGCGAATCGACTTGAGTTACGAACAAATTCGCCACTCTAGAAATCTGCGAGGCCATTGGTATGTCTCTTTTCTTTTGTGCCCAAATCCTTTCACATTTTTTTGAAATTTTTGTGCCGAAATTTGCTCTGGGACGACCTCCTGTTGTCGAAGGAAAAGCGTGCGAAATTTGAGCACAAAAAATTGCCAAAATATTTGCGAACCGAATTCTATTCTGAACTTGTTGGACTAAAATTTGCAACTCATTTTATTGGCAGGGGCGACATGTTCAAAACGGAGCTCAACTACTACGCGATTCTTGGCATATCCTCGTCAGCCACCCCAGCTGAAATTACCCGGGCATTTCGCAAAAAAATCCTGCAAGTCCATCTCGACAAACGACCACAACAAAAGGCAACGAACCGAAACGGGTGTGCGACCGACGACGACCACGACGATGGCGACGGCAATGTTGACCTCGAGCTGTGCTACAAAACCATCGAGGCCAACCGAGTTTTGTCGAACCGAAACCTCCGCGCCAGATACGACATTCATCGAGAGCCTGGGGCCAAGGGCTCGGCCGAGGAGGCCTTCATTCCCGCCGGCTACATTACCTACGACGTCGGCCAGAGTCAGTTGTCCAAAAAAATTCTGCAGAAAATCAGCGGGTGGCGGGCAGAATTTGAATCAAAATCAAAATCCGGTTCGAAGGACCAATCAAATCCACCACTCAACAATTATTTCGAGTCCTTCTCGCGCCTCACCGCGCAAGTCCTTGAGCAAGAAACGAACCTCGCAACGCCACCTCTCGCCACCGCTTCGTACCAGTGCAGAGTGTGCGACAAAACCTACCTCACCGAGCAGCACCATTGGGACCTCATTCTGTGCCCATATTTGAATTTATTTGCCGCGACGACGACGACGCCCCCTGGCGGCGGCAAAGCTGACCTCGCCGTCCTCCGCGCCTATTTTGAATCCCTGTTCAGTCCGGAATTTTTCAACTGGCAACCGCGCCACCTAGTGACCACGCTCAGCGGGATTTGGAGCTCTGCCCTGTGGCAAAATTTTGGCCACTGTGATAAATTAATTTGCAAACTCTTGGACCAAGTCCACGCTCAAGATGACGTCTTGGAGGACTTGGAAGACCAGCAAAATTATATTGAAGAAAATTTTCTTGGATTTGACGGAGACGTCGCGAGCGACATGCTCGTGAACGGCCAAGTTTTCCCGAGCTCGGAGGTCGCGGCCGCGGCCAGAGTCCTCTCTTGGGTACTCGGCAACCAAGATGACCAAGTCGTGATTGTGCGCAGGGCCAAGGAGTTGATGACCGAAGACGAGGACGATCTCACGGACCTGATGTACTTGGCCGCGCTCATGCGCAATGAGCTCGAGTGCGGCGCCGAAGAATGGCGGGAGCTGAGCTGCGCCGCCCTCGCCGAGGGAGATTCAAATCTGGCCATGTTGTGGACAAAAGTGGGGGCGGAGTTTGGGGACTTGGAGGAATTCGATTGGTTCAAGTTGGGCATGAAGATTTGGTCAGGTGGGGCCAAGGCGGGAAACTTTGAATTGGCCCACACGTGCTTCTTGGCCGGAGGCTACGAAACGACAGAAGACTGGCAAATTTTGCGCAACGAATTTGTGCGCAGAAAGCAGTACTTGGCAGCCATTGAGTATGATTTGAACACGAGTGGGTTTCAAATTTGGCCCCTGCTCACAAAATCCCGCGAATTTTCAAAATCGGACCCGAAAGCAGAGTCGGCCTACTTGAAGTGCTACTACTCGATGAAAGTCCGCCCCCTTTTGGCCAGACTGGCGGATGCGCACGCAGCAGCAGCTCCGAATTTTGACGAAGCCGACATGGAAGAATTGATCCAAATTTGCTTAGAAGTGCCCAGCGCCCTGCTCATCCCCGAAGGGTTCAAGCTGATCGCCAAAATTTGGCCGGCGGCGTTCGACGAGCCGAGCTGTCACGGACTCCACCGAGCCGTGATTCGAATTTTGCGCCAATCCCAGACCACCAAATTGAACGACCAATCCCTTAACCTCTTGCTGGCCGCCATGCACTATCTCCCGCCCACCGAAGTGGCGGAAGAATTTGAAGAGTTGCTCAGATGGGAGTGCGAAGAGCTGACCAAAGATGGCATCGAGCAGAGCCTGCGCAGCAGTGACTTTGGCGCCCTCACGGAAATCCTGCTCAGCTTGACGCGCAGGTCGCTCGCAGGGGCGGAGGAAGTGATTCAAGATTTGGCGCCAGGCGACGACGAGGAATTTGAATCTCAGCGCGCACGCGCGCAGCCACACTTGGAGGCCATGCGGCTCCTCATCAGCGGCACCGTCCACAAAGTGAACAAGAATTGGGTGGGTGCCATGGGAGACTACCTGAACGCCTTGCTCTCGACCCCCGAGTGCTCCCACGCGATTCTCCCCTGCGTTTCGCGGCTGAGCCAAGACATCGAATTCCACGAAGCCGTTTTGGGGCAAGTCAAATCCGAGGTCAAGGGACTCAAGGGCCTCTTCGATGCCCGAGAATACCCGCAAATTGAAGCTCGGATCGGAGACCCGACATTGACATACCCCCTCCTCCTCACCGACGTCGTCCCCAAAACCAACTTTGGCTACAAGGACGCCCTCGCCAAAATCCAAGCCACGGACCCTTTCAAGCGGACCGAGCAACCCCCGCCCCCCGAAGAAGCCGAGGCCCCTCCCCCCGCCCCCTTGGAAACCAACACGCCCCTCATCACCCTCGCCAAAAACCAAGAGGCCATCGAGTGCGGCCAACTGGCCCAGCTCTCGGCCGCCATGTCCTACGTTGATTTACTCAAAGCCTTGCCCCTCCCCTTCCAGCCCGGCCCCCTCGTCATGGCCGCCTCCCACTTTCTGCGCGCCATGGACGAATCAGAAAGGAGGGACTTGGGCAGTCTGTTCGCCTTCAAAAACGCCATTCACTGCATGGCGCAAATGATGCTGGGCGTGGAGCGCAAGACGCAGGCGTCGATCCAGCACTCGCTGACCCACAAACACATGTTGAGCATTCTGCTAAGTGCCCACGAAAAACTGGCAAGGGCCCTGGACGAAAACAACGCAGAAAAAGGCAACGAAGATGGCGCACCAAGCGCATGCGTGTACGCGTGCGCCTCAGTGGCGCCATCTGACGAGGCCCTCATCTCCACATTCCTGACCTCTGTCGTCAGTTTCCCCAAACTCGTCCCCTTGGTAAACATCCCGACCCTTAACTGCTCTGACCTCGTCTACGTCGAGACCCTTGGCAATTCCTTCCTGACAGAATTTTGCTGCGAAAAACTCAACCAAAAATACGAGACGGCCTCACTCCCCAAACACCTTCATGCCTACGCCCACTTTGTGGAAGTTTGGAAGGGGCGGAGCACCCGGGCGGATTTCGGGACGGCCCGCTACAAAGCCATGGAACAGCTCCTGGCCTCTCGCGGATGGACGCTGAACTCGGTGCAGGACTTGATGGAATTTCAAATGCTCGCGCTGCCGGAGGACGGGTGGTCGACCGAGTCCCGCACTAGATGTCGCCAGCTGAGGTTTCCGAATCCTTGGAAGGCGTATCGGAGCATTCATGGATTTTGCATCGACTTGGACCTCGCCAAAATTTCGTTCTTGCTCTCCCGCGGCGAAGGCGACCGCGATGGCGGTGGCGCCATCTTGAAAGGAAATTTGTTCGACACAGCCGACATTTTCGAAATTTTTGCCCACGGGCTGGAAAAAACTTGTTTGACGCTAGAGTCACCTGACGGCGGCATTTCGCACCCCTTCAAAGAGGTCAAAGTTCAACCCATGTCGAGTTGGTGCGCGCCGGCGCCATATTTGAAAACGTTGACGAGGGCGGCCTCCTTGATTTCATGGTTTTCCAGCGGGACAGAAATTTGCAGCAAGAGACCCTTCGCTCTGCGAAGTACGACGGAGGAAGGAATGCTCGTGGGGCTTGAGGAACATCTGCAGTACATTTTGAGGCCCTTGAGTGACCGCCGAAAGCGCGACCAAGACCAGGAGGCCGAGGAATTTGAAAACCCCGCCCCTACACGCCGATTTTGGGAGCTGGCCTTGACCCAAATATTTGAAGAAGAGGAGGAGGACGAAGACACGGACAGCTATACTTACAAAGTCGGCGACGTCAAAGTCGAGCTCAGAATCGGAGGGAGCGCTTTTTCACCCGCAGAAGTTGAATTTGCCCGGGACTTTAGCCGCCATTTTGACGAAATCGGGGCGAGGTTCCCGGAGCTCCTTCGTCTGAAGGAATTGGCCAAGATTTCCGCCATTTGCTCCCAGCTCAAGCACATTTTGACTCAAGAGACGCTCAACGTTGAGAACCCGAGTGAGGATTGCTCCTCCTCTTCGTCGGAGGAGGAGGACCGCCTTCAATCTTCCCGCCTCGTCCTAGCCATCGAGCAACTTGGAATTTCTATGCACAAAAATGAGACCCCTTACTCGAAATCGAAGGAGCGGTGCTCGTGGATCCCAGCAACTTTTGTGCAGGACCAGCCAAGCAGTGATGCCGACCATGAGAGCGGCGAGTCATTGAGTGTCAAGGTCAAGATGAGCCCCAAAATACTCTATGGCCCGGTGAGCACGCCGCCCACGATGGTTTCAATTTCAGCCATCGAGTTGCTAGGAATTCCTACTCACCCTCACGACGGAAAAAGTTAATGCATTACATATTCGCAAGTCAAAAATTGTAAAAGGAGTAAAGGGGTTAATAAAAAAATTGAGGCCGTTAGATCGAGATGAGCTGCACGCGTTGAGTTAATTGTGCAATTAGGTCAAGCACGTTAAAATTAAATTACGACGTAACTAATTAACTAGTAATTAATTGAGATTGAAGCATTGATGCGTGGTTGGCATGGGAGAGACGCTGGGTCGAGGTCAGGAGCAAAACACGCGTGGAGCTTCTTCATATGCGTGAACCGGTTTTTGCCGAGTCTCTCAAATGCACGCAATGCAATCTAATCAACTCATCAACACCAACACCACTCAATCAATCACGACTTTCAACAATTCGCATCAACAATCACAATGAAAAACGCAAAAAATATGAATGCCAAATTTTTGCACAAAAAAAATGCGATGGATCGATGCGTGAAAGGCGTTCGTGCGTGAATTGAATGCCAAAGCCAAATGCGTAATAATTAACCCTGTAATTAGCGAAAGTTAATATAAATCGTTTGAACCCCTGCCGTGCCAACATCATTTGCATTTTTAAATTAAGAGCGCAAACAACGTGAGTGCAAAACTGTGTGTTTTTTCAAATTTTCTGTGATCGATTTCCCCCAAAAAATTGGAATTTTGATAAAAAAAATGGAGCTAAAATCGCCTAGTGCGTTCGTGGCCGTCTTTGGCTGTTTGCTCGTCGGCGGGATTTTTGAAATTGGCGCCATTGCGGGCAGTGAGGATGAGTTCTCTCCATCTGAGAGGTCAGCACTTGCTGAGGTGAGACCACCTGCCGTGCCTGAAATTTCGAATATTTAAATTTGGCGCCTTTTTTTGCGCCCTCACAGTTTCGGCGCATGCTGGGCTCCGAGCCATTATTCACTGCAAGAGCCGCCGGAGATTTCATGAAGTCGGACGACTACCTCATTCATTGGCTCCGAGCAACAAACGAGTTCAAAATAAATTGGCGCCGAAATTATCCCGCTTACCGCGTGCTCATCACAAACGGACCTGATTTGGGCAAGGCATTCAAAAAATTGCAAACCGTACGTACATAGGCATGCATGCATTTCAAGCATAAGTTTATTCAAAAAATAGCGCGAAAATTTGAAATTATGTCCCGAATCGCGCGCGCGCATTTCAAATGTCGTAGAGTCTACAATGGAGAAAGGACAACCGGATCGATCAGATTCTGAGCGAGGACTTTGGTGACCTTGAAAGGGCTTACCCGTTTGACCTGAGTCGGGTGGACAAGCACGGGAGACTTGTGGCCGTGGCCAAGTACTCGGACTGGAATTTAAGGGAAGGGACCGAAGGGCCCGACCCTGCGCGATTGGCGCGCTACGTGGACTACATCAAGGAGAAGGCAGCCCAGGCGGCCAGGGCCGTTCACAACTCTTCCCAATATTCATGGTTCTTTGATGCCAAGGATTTCAATGAGGAGGACCATTCTTGCGCCAGATGTCGGTTCAAAAATACCCGCCTTTTTTTGAATTTTCGCGCACTAATTTTGGGGTATTCATTTTCTAGGTCGGGAGGTTTATCCTTATTTTTACGGATCCTTGGATACCAACTACCCTCAGCAAGCCAAATACTTGTTCCACGTGAATGGTAAGAGGTATTCAGTTTGATGACGAATTACGGATATACGGAAAATTTCTTGTCCGGATATCCGGTTCCGACCGAACATCGGCAAATTTCTTGACCGGACATCCGGTTCGGATCGAATATCAACAAGTTTCTTGACCGGATATCCGGCATTTTCCAAATCGTTTCAAGAATTTACGACGACATTTTGCCCACAGCCCCGAAGGCATTTGAGGACGTGAATACCAACTTGATCGGCGCACACCTCAGCACCCAAGCGAAGCGCTCTCTCAAAACCTACGGCGGGGAAAGCGAGTGGTTGGCCGAGGTCGGAGCCCTGATTGGAAATCACGCTATTCCAGATGAATTTAGACACGAGTCTTTCCGCCCGACGACGACGACTACTCCGCCACCTCCCCTACCTTCAACTACTACCACTTCAAAACCGCCCGCCGGCCCCTTCGTTTGGCACAACTCCTGCGGTGGATGTTCCGTTGGGCGCTAAAATTCAAAATTAGCTGGACTTACCGCAATATTTTCAAAATAAACCATTCAATTTGAATGCAATGCAATGCAATGATTTGGTTGGTGAAATCTATTTCTTAGCACCGATGAAAACCATGCAGAATTATGAAAGACCCGGGTTTTAATTTGAGCCCGGGTTGTATTCCCTCGACAAGCTTTTATACCCGGGTTCTATTCGGCACCAAATTTAGGACTAAAGGCACACGATGACGCAGTCGAGCAAAGCATATAGAAAATTGGATGCCTTGAGCTCTTGGCATGATTTATAGGGAGGTGATAAGACGCACAAAACAAGTACGGCTAAGGCTAAAATCTCATCAGGCAGCCCTTGTTGCCAGCAATGTAAAATTTATGAAACCAGATTCGCAAGCTAATTAAGACTCGACAAAAATTTCTTTCCTGGTTCAGACCAATTGGCAGGATAATGTTTGACTCAAAGTTGAGGAATTTAAAAGTTTGCAAAAATTATCAAAGTTGGCCAAAAAAAAATTGTTGCACAAATTAACAAAAATTCCTCAAAAATCCTTGATGACAATACAAGTGAAAAAAGCGCAGAAGACACACGTGTACTACTGTCGCCAAACTGGTTAAGCCAATCAGCCAATTAAGGTACATACAACACATGTACGCCGCATGCCACAAAAATGCTAATTTTTTTTTGTTGACACATAAGAATTCAAAATTGATGTTAAAAATTACGCGAGTACTTAAATCCATTAATGGCTAGTTTGTTGGAAGGACAGGACCAAAAACAAGCAGCTTCCTTGTGCACAAGTAGTAGTAGCCTCTGCATTCGTATTTGTGCGTCTTGGACAAGTTTGAAGAGATCATCTTAAATTCTCAGGGGCAATGAGGAGATCAGAGGTGGGCAACATGACAAAACACGAGACCAACCACTTGGAAAAGTGAAAGATTAGTTTGACGATTTACCGCAGATAATTCCACCTCAACGTGCTCAACGTCTTAAGATGGAAGTTGCCCACCTCTGATTTTTTGCTGAACTCATCAGCAACACTCCACTCAATCAATCCACTCCAACTTGACATTTATTGGACCAACAATCTGACTTTTGATCTTGAATTTATTGAGTTGTCGCCGGTTGTGTTGTGTATGCATGCATGTGGTGTGTGTCGTTGAGCAAGGTTGGTTCCCCGCCTTCCCAGACCACAAATCAATTCGCGATTCAAATAAAAATCAAACGCAATTTTACAAAAAGAAGCGTTAAGGATGTGTTGGGTTTCATGAAAGAATGTAGGAATGCAATAATATGTACTTAGGGTGGTCCTGGTCCAAAACTAACTTACATAGTTCACATAAAGGTTACCTTTGACATGAAATTGAAGTGCGAGTTACTTTTGGACCACCCTGAACTGTGCGAAAAAATACGAAGCAATTATATAAACGAACTGATTCCTAGCAAATCCATTATCATTTGCGTTTCCAAATTAAGAGTGAAAACACCGTGCGTAGTGTAATTTTGAGAGCTAATAAAAGTTAGATCTTCGAAAAAAAATTGGGATTGAATTTTCGAATCTGATCGAAGTATTATGTGGTTGTTGAAATCACAAAGTGAGCTCATTTTCCTTGGCTGTTTGCTGCAGCTCTTTGGCGGGATTTTTCGAGTCGACGCGGAGGAAAATGAGGATGGAAGTTTGTACATTCATCCTTTCGAGAGGGCAGCACTTGACGAGGTGAGACGTGAGTAAACCCTCAGCCCTGGCATATTTTTTTCGAAAACATCAAAATATGTTTGTTCATAGCGTAATTTCTAGGTCTAAAAAATTTTCATGGGTTAAATCGCGTGCAGATTTTCAGTTTTTCGATTTTGGACAAATATGTAAAATCGGTAGCGTATTTCTAATTTTTTTGGACGACTCGGATGCAGAACAAGTTTTTTCATAAAACCGATAAATTCGAAATCGAAAAACTGAAAATTAGCATGCGATTTAACCCATGAAAATTGAATTTTCACGATAACTGAACCCCGGAATTTTTAGACTCAAAATTATGATTTGAATAAGCACTTGCTCATGACCTGCAAATTTTAAATACGCCCCCCTTTTTGCCTTCCAGTTTCGCCAAAAGTTGAACTCCGAACCAATGTTTAGCTCAAGGTCCTCCGGAGATTTCATGAAGTCGGACGAATACCTCGTCCCTTGGATCCGGGCAACAAACGAATTCAAAATTAATCGACGCCAGGATGCAACCTCTTACCACATTCTCATGACAAATGGGCCCGACGTGGACAAAGCACTCGCCAACTTTCAAAATGTAAGGTTGAGCTCGAAAATTTAAATTTAGATATTGGCGCCAAAGTTTAAATTTAAATATTAGCGCCGAAATTTAAATTGTCCGTTTCCTTGGCGCGCCTGCGCCCGCATAATTTTCTAGAGTCTAAACTGGAGAAAGGACAATCGGATCGATGAGATTGTAAACGAGGACTTTAGTGACCTTGAGAAGGATTTCCACTACGACTTGAGTCGGGTGGACAAAGATGGGAGACTCGTCGTGGCAGCCAAGTACTCGGACTGGGACTTGAAGAAAGCGTTGGAAGGGACGGACCCTGCGCGATTCGCACGCTACACGCTCTACGTGATGGAAAAGGCGGCCCAAAAGGCCAGGGCCCTTCATAACTCCTCCCAGTACTCTTACCTCGTGGATGCCAAGGATTTCAATGTCGACCAACATAGATGTCCGAGTTGTGAGTTTGAAGCCCATGTCTGTATTTTTTTTTGAATTTTCCCGCACCGATTTTAATCCGATTCCGGTGTCGTATTTTGCAGGTCAAGCGCTGTTCTCCCACGTGTACGGAAACTTGGACACCAATTACCCTCAGCAAGTCAAATCCTTGATCCACGTGAATGGTAAGAACAAATTAAAAACAAACGGATATCCGGTTTGGCGCCCGTTTTGAACACCGCCGAATTGTTTGACCTGATATCCGGTTCAGCACTCGTTTCGATTACCGACAGGATATCCGGTTCCGATCCCGTTTTGAATACCCAATAGTCAATTCCGGACTATTCACATTATCCGATCAGATTTTTGAACGGATTTCTGCATAATTTAGCCGTACTCCCCGATTTTTGGTACGCCCGCTCGGCGCCCTGCCCGACATCGGAAACAAACGACCGGAGATTGTCTGACCGGATATCTGGATAATTTTAAAAACCGAATATCCGATTATGTTTCCGATCTAATATTTTTGTCCTCACGCAGCGCCGGAGGGATATGAGAAAGAGAATGAAAAATTCGCCGCGGGCCTAAGTAGCCATTGGAAAAACGCCCTCCTAACCTACGGCAATGAAAGCGAATGGTTGCCCAAGGTCGGAGCCCTGCTCGGAGACGTGGCAATTCCCGACGAGTTCAGACAAGAATCTTTCCGCCCAACCACCTCAACGACCACTCAACCACCACCTCCTCCGACCACCGCACGTCAACCAGCACCTCCTGAAATCGCAACCACCGCAGCTTCAAAACCTCCCGCCGGCCTATTTCTTTGGCACAATGCCTGCGGCGGTTGTAAAGTTGGCGGCTAAAATTCAAAATTGTCTTGAAATGCGCGGGGTTTTTTGAAATAAAGGCCTCAATTTTCATGATTTGATTGGTTCAAAATTTTTATTTCACAACACCAATAGGAGACAAATTAGCTAAGAGCAACGCCCTCTACGAACGAATGAATGTGAGTCAAAGCATGTACTGTGCCGCGAGATTTGAAATTTTGAAGATTTGAAAAAAACGCTGTGCTGGGCCTCAAAATTTATTCTTGGGCATGAGAGGCTGAGCGTTCCTTGGAGGATTTCCGCTTCTGCTTCAAAGCCTCCGACTCTTTGACGTAAGTGTCGGCCCCAGACGACGGATTCGACTCGTCTTTCCCGCCGTCAAAAACGTCTTCGGCTGCGTTGTCCGTTTCGCTCGTCCCATTTCTCCCGCCACCGCCGCCCCCTCCCCCGCCGCCGCTTGTCTTCGGCTCCTCTGTTCGGAATTCAAAATTTACAAAACGGCGGGAAATTTTAAAGAATTCGAAAATGGCGGGAAATTTTAAAAAAATTAAACATGGCGGGAAATTTAAAAAAAAATGAAACATGGCGGGAAATTCAAAAAATTAAATTTTGTCTTGCCTGGAGGCGGGATTTCCTTCTTCTTTGTCTTTTTTTCTGCCCGACTCTTTGACCTTGGAGGACTTGGCCCTCGATTTTGCTTAGCAACACCTCCTTTCCGACTTTTTGTTGCTCCCGGGTAAGTTCCCACGCCGATATTTCCGTACCCACCAGATGGCGGGTCACTATTGGACACAAATTGTGGTCTGACTTTGGATTAAAAAACGGCTGAGCTATTTTGAAAATTTTAAGACGCTACTTACAGCCAATGATGCAAATATCCGGGCGGGTAGATTGGACTCAAAATGCCGTTGGGTTCGACGACCCTTGACCACTGCATGCGCTCCAGAGCATGATTCACTTGCTTCAGATCATTGCGGATCGTGCGCCTGATTTCGTCGAAGTTTCGGAATTCCTAAAGAATCAAGTTGAAATTTGAATTTGAGGCGCGAAATTTGAATTTGGCGCGAGATTTGAATTCTGGCGCGAGATTTGAATTCTGGCGCGAGATTTGAATTTTGGGACGGAATACGTTCTAACCTTTGACTCTTTGTCCAACTTCCACTCCATGTCCCTCAGAGAACTGTAGAGTCCGTTGCGCGTGCGCTCCAAATGTTTCACGAGGCGCAGCAATTCCGGCTCATTGAGTGAGTCCAAGTTGTATTTGTTGGCCTCAGGGTAGGACCCTTCAAGGGACAAAATTCGAAGGGATCATTTTTTTGCTTTTTATTTGCTTCAAATCTCAAATTTCGAGTCTACTCACCTGTGGTCAGTTTTCGACGAACTTCAGACAATTCACTTTCCAGCCATTCCCGCTGCTCTCCCAACTGTTTGTTCAGCTCGGTCTGGGCCTCAAACCTTGTCTTCCACTCGTTGTCATCAACTTTGACAAATATTTAGCAAATTTTTATTCAAGAAATTAATTAATTGGACTAATTAATTCGAGTTAATTAAATTTAAAATGGCCCTTACCATCCAAGCGATCTTCTTTCAATTCCCGGTAGTAAGTTTCCAATTCGGTCACGGACCGCTCCAACTCTCCATTAGCCCACTCGATTTTGTCCCTATAAAAATTACCCGGATTTAATTCCAAACATCAAGTCCTCGATTTCCCCGAATTCGGTTATTTTTCAGCCTCAAGAATATGCATGTATAACTCACTTGTGACGTTTCTCTCCCTCCAACTCCGTAATCAAATGATCCACGTCTTCATAGTGAGCCAAATCCAGCGGGTACTTATAAGAGTCCGGATGCGGGTATTTGTAAGAGTCCGGGTGCGGGTATTTGTAGGAATCCGGATGCGGGTATTTGTAGTGATGAGGCAAAGGCAGAGGCAAAGGGTCCGGGTACTTGTAGTGAGACAAGGGGTCCGGGTACTGGTAATGGTGAGACATGGGCAGGGGCAAAGGGTCCGAATACTTGTAGTGGGCGGGTAAATTGTCCGGGTATTTGTAGTGGGAGAGGGAGTCCTGGTACTTGTAGTGGCGTAGCATTCTGGAGCTCAAGTTGAAATGCTTTGATTTTGTGTCGCAATTTCGGCTTATATATGCCCTGGTTTTGCAAAAAAAACGAACCGAAAAAGAAAAGAAAACGGGTCACCCGCCTGGCTACCCGAATCCGGGCATTGTGCAGAGCAGAGCAGAAAGCAATTCCAATTCCAGGCAATTCAGGGCCAAGAATGTGGGCTATCGGGCCCAGAGATCAAAGCAAACCTGGACTTGTTTTGTCTGCAATTATGAGTGATTTGTGTGGAGGTGGATGACGAAGGTGGAGGTGGGCACGTGCAGGAATGCCAAATTTATACTTTTCTTTGTTTCTCGGTAAACGGGAATTTTTTGAGAAAAATTCTGCAAATTAAAAATATTATTTTCTCATTTCTGAGATTTTTTGAAAAATCGGAAGAGGGGAAGTCCGGAAACTCGATTTTTCCTGTAGTTATGACCATGGGAATTTCGCCATTTTGCAATTTTTTCAAAATTTCAAAAAAAAAAACAAAGTTGCGAACCAAAATGATTCTGACAATCCTAATTTCGATTAATTCTCACTCAGAGCGTGCCAGAGAGTGTAAAAAAAAAATATCGCAATACATGTGTTCGGTGCTTAGAACACCTCGGAACTGCGTAAGTGTCTCTTGACGAAGCCACCAAACAGCCCAAAAGCGAAAGTCGTGTGGTCTGGAAACCAGGGACTTTTTTTCAGGAGTATTTGAAGTGAGAGTGAAGTTTAAACGGAGCTTCATGCCATGCCAAAGTGGCACTTAATTTTCACATGCTTTGCTTTTGCTTGCTTTCTCTGCATTGTCCTGCTGCTGGCTGGCTGGCTGTGTTGTGTTGTGTTGCGTAGTTTTGATTTTGGAATCGATTGCTTGCTTGCTTGGCTTTGCTTGCCCTCGTTTCACTTTTTACGAGGGCAAACGAGCAGCCCAAAGAGCGGAAATGAGAGCTTGGCGTGTGCCCAGCGTCCACTCTGGGGTCTGGGCACAAATCAAAATTAGGACGTCGTTCTTGGGTCGTGGTCGTGGTCGTCGCACAAAATTCTATGCAATGCAATGGAATGGAATGGATCTCAGAGTCAAAAATTAATACTGAGAAAATGGATTAGTCGTCCACT
>JAQGCM010001191.1:0-16794 GCA_034699705.1 Hymenaphorura dentifera | reverse complement strand
GGTGAGAGTTCAATTCCCCTCAGTCTCTCAAGCAGAAGCAACATCGGAGTCGACTGCACAACAGAACAACACATGAGTGACATGAGAGTCAATAACCGGGCAACATTCTTGACAAATTCGTTTTGCAATTTTTAGAAAAATGTGTAGCAAACTCAACAAATCTTGCATCCAATGATTTCATGTTCGCAATGGCATTGTTTACCCACCAATATTAGATGCAGTCGCAAACTACAGAGCACTTTTTCGAATCTTGCAGTTAGTTCAGCTCCAAATTGCTTTTAATCTAAAAGTTTATGCTCAAATGTTGAAACTACTCCAATACTGCATCGCAGCAATCGCAGGCTAGAAGTAATAACACCCAATTAGTCACGAATAGGTGGATCACGAATATTAATTTTAATTATGAATAGCATGCAAAGCCTGTACTAGTAAGGTACAATGCAATGTAACAAGCTACAACAGCCATAGCTCCATACTTCTTGCATAAGAGTACACCTTCGGCAGGTAAAATTTCCAGAGTGATTGCCTTGTCATTTATAAATAATACACGAATTGGAAGGAGAAACGGAGATGGATGAAACTCTGAAAGTTTAATGGAATGCAGAACGGAAGCGGAACTACTACTGGAAGTGAAGTTTTGAAATTCGTTAGCTGGGATGACTGGGATGGAATGGAGAGCTGGAAATCCTAGCCAACAACCTAGTCCTGTGGACCTCATTCCTCCTAATTAATTCATAAAAGATACATGCTTCTTGCTACAAAGTAAAAAAAGCTACGATGTTGTACTATTCGTCTAAAGGGTTAAGCGTTCGAAATTAAAATTGGCAATTAATTTCTAGCAGACATACAATTTTGTGCAAAGTATTCGCAAAATCGGAGGGAGAGGCAGGACGTTCGGTCTGGCTCGAAGAATTCGCTCATTTCGCTTCCTACAACTTGGAATTGCAAAAAGTCGTAAAAATGTGCAATAAAAATAGTAGTGCAAATTAATTGCAAATTCGGAAGCATCATCGTTTACAAAACTCGCAAGTGCAAATTGTCGAATAAAAATGTGAAAGTTTTGCTTGGAGTGATCGGACGGGTGATTAATTCATCAAAATATTCATTTCCTGATTAACTCAGCGGAGTCCAGTTGGTGGGGAATATTAAAATCCGCGCCACAACTTGAATTCCTCGAATCTCAAAATTACTTGCACTGCACTACCTCCGACCTCCCACTGACTGACTGACTCAACTTCAGATTCAGATTCAACTCTTCAACTACTTACTCAACTTTAAGGGCGAGGTAAAACAGTTAAACAAATAAAACTGATTAAACTGCACCCACCAGCGTACACCAGAATTACAATACATTCATCAGGTCAAACATTTGCAATTAAAAATCAAAATTCGGATCGGAATTAGGTCAAGGTAAAGCTTGGCCGAAAGTGAGTGAAATTCAAGCTTTCCAATTTCCAACAATGCCACGGTCAGTGACACCGCTGGCAATCAAGAATATTAAAATTTATTTTAATGTCAAGCTGTGTCCACCACAATCACGATAGCATCAAATCAAAATCTAAAGATTTTTGACAAGCTCCATTCATCTGGAGATGAGTTCAAAGTATTTTCATTCGCCCTGGCAAATCAGAATTGATCAAGTTATTGCGAAAGAACAACTGCTCTTTGGAGGGTTGGCCAAGTTTTCATTGTTGTGCTATCGTCAGCAATACTCTCACAACAATGGGTTCATGTTTGGGGAAAAATGAGGACGATTGTGCCAGTCCGCCTGGAGAGATTCGGAGGAGGAAAAAGTGTCCTCCATGTACAGCTGGAACGATTTGTTGTTTTCCCTGCTGGGGAAGTGGGAGTAAAAGTGTGCTAATTGAAGGAAGTGGAGGGGGCAGTGCAAGGCCTGGCTCAAGTTCTCCTGCAACGCGTTTCTCAACTGGGGTCACTGATCCGAACTTTGTCATCTCCTCAGTCACGCCAGAAATTGTCGATGAATTGGTGCTTCAAACGCTTCTAATCTTGAGATCTCTTGTGGGAAAGTAAGTACGGAACAGCCGACGGAAATAATTTTGTGAACTTTGACATTTGAACTGAACTGAAGGGAAATTTAACTTAATCATCATGTGTCTTTTCGGTTTGCAGTGACCAGGAAGCACCTGTGTCCATGGTTAGACTTCATAATATTGCCGAGCATGAAGATGGGTGGTTGCTGGTTGTCAAGTCACTTGTCAATGCCATTCCAACTGATGACCCTCTCGGCCCAGCCGTAGTCTCACTGCTCTTGGACGACTGTCCCCTACCCACTAAGGTAACATAATAGTGTCTAGTTTTATCACGTGTTTAATACGACCCCGATTTATTGTACTGGTAATATTGAATTGACAATTTACTAAATGATTTGCGTTCTTTTAGGAAAATGCAATGGAATTGAGCCAACACTTAGATTTAATCAACCCCAATCGGTATGACACCAGAAGGAAGAGAAACATTTGCATTGTCCTCGGGTGTCTTGCAGAGAAACTGGCTGGGCAAAACAGTACTGTTCTTCTCAATGAAGATGTTAAGAAATTCCTGACCTCACACTTGGTGAGATTGAAAGCAATGGTTGCGCACGCTTTGTTGTAATCATACAGTCTCAGCAATGTAACTTTTGTTTTACAGAATTGCGATATTAATCCAGCTATAATTTTGTACGCCATTATTGCTCTGGAGAAATTTGCTCAAACAAGTAAGTAACACCCAGGCCGAAAGGGATTGTAGTGGGGAATTCGTTATGCATGAATAATTTCAAATTTTCACAGGTGAAAACAAGACTGTACTCTTAAAAGCACTCCGCGGATATCCTGAAAATCCATTGATAAAGTTGGAAAAATGGAAGGATTCGCTGGAATATCAGAAACGCCAAGTTGGCTTTTGTGCGCAGTGGTCCCTTGACAATATATGTAAGTCATTGCTCTGTTTTCATACTTGTACAAGCGATTACAGTGGGAAAATGATCCTCCGTATTATTTAGTAAGTTATGATCAGTTTCGGATATGAGTTTATCATATTCTACAATTTACAGTCCTGGATCCTGATAGGAAGTTTGGTTACGAAGAAGTGGACAACTCGGGTATACATGTGATTCTAAATAGCTATGATGTCAGCGAATACCTCAAAATTTCCCCGAACGGCCTTGAGGTAAGATAACCAAAGCTTGTTGAGGTCTGCTTTCGTTAACAAAATTTGTAAACTGAACAGGCAAGGTGTGATGCATCGTCTTTTGAGAGTGTGCGGAGCACTTTTCAAGTAGATTCTGGAGCTTGGTACTACGAAGTGAACATTGTTACTGAAGGAGTCATGCAAATTGGATGGGCAACAAAAGCTAGCAAATTTCTCAATCATGTAAAGAATCCTAGATAACTACACATTGACAAATTATCCGCACGATAGAAATAGATCGAATTTTAAACACTGGACTTTTTGTGCAGGAGGGTTTTGGCATTGGAGATGACGAGTTTTCAGTGGCGTACGACGGGTGTCGTCAAGTGATGTGGCACAATGCTCAAAGCGAACCCCAATCGATGCCTTGCTGGAGGCCTGGGGACATTCTTGGCACATCCCTAGATTTAGAAAAGTTTGAGATTCTCTTTTTCCTCAATGGGAATCTTGTGAAATCTCACTGTGAAGTTTTCAAGCATACTTTGTAAGCAAAATCAAGGAAATCCATACTACAAATATTTGTTAAAGGTGTGGCTTTATAATTACTCCAATTTATTTGCTTCTAGATCCGGGTTCTTTGCAGCTGGAAGCTTTATGTCGTTCCAACAATGTCTATTTAACTTCGGAAGCACTCCATTTAAGTTTCCGCCAAAGGACAAACGTTTCAAAAGCTTTAATCAATACGCTAAATTGGGAGATGAATGCAGAGTTGTGCTTCCGAGGTAAGCATTTTGTTGTTATATTAAGTTACAGTTCAATACTCATCTATACTGTTCAATTTGAAGTAAATATTACGTATTTTTTCCAGGCATTTGAGGCTGGAATACCTGAGGAAGGTTAGCGTAAAGGAGAACTCTTGCAATCTATGTTTTGACAGTATTGCAAACGTTAGACTGTTGCCCTGCGAGCACAGGTACGTTTTTCCTACGATACGAAGTCCGAAGTCAGAATCACTTAAAGTTTGTCGTCCATTCGAAAGGTCCCTAATGACTCTATTTTGATCTGCTTAATTTTCAGCGGATTTTGCTCATCGTGCGCCGATCAATTGGATAGTTGTCCATTATGCCGACATACGATTGAAAACAAAATCACCTTATTCGAAGCATGAAACGGAAATGTGCTATTTGCTGATTGCCGAATTTATTATAAAACTATCGAGTTCGAGACTAGACCCTTCAAGAACTAATTTGCTAGCTGCCAAATATAGCTTACTATTTTAAAAAGTGTAAATCCAAACGACGTGTATAATTAGAAACGTCTCAAATCATTCTATTTATTGTATGACTAATGACTGCAAGACTTTTGCGAAATATAAATATTTTAAGAATTTCTCCTTTCTGCTAGAATGTACAGTCGAGGCAGAATGGGTTTAATCTGAGTGTGTAAATTTACTAAAATATAAATGTATTATATTTTATTGTTAAATTGTATAAATGTAGAAATTAATAAAACACTCCTCTGATATATTTGCTTTCACTTATATTTTTTAGATGGAATTCTTGAATCATCAATTTAATGCACAATAATTTTCACAAGTTTGATTTGCGTAAATAATAATTTCTTGGAAAGTTTCATAGTTTAAGTTACTACAATTGTTTTTTTGCGTTTTGACAAGTTTTTACAAAAGTTTCATTCATCCATCAATTTCAATTCTCGAATAGAAGTAGGAATCTAGTTCGTTGCGATCATGGGACCCGAAGAAAGTTAAAAGTGAAAGTGACACAACTGCAGAAGGCAAAACTGCGCCTAGGAGCCGCACTCATTGGAATAGAAAGCAATAGTATTATTCGTATTTCACATTTTCACTCATTCATTCATATTTTCCAAATCCTGGAAACCCTTCTGTCGTCTTTTCATTGACTGCTCAGATCTCCGAACCGGGTTGCGCGGATTGCAGATGTGAATCGGAAAATGGGATCTTCCCATTTCATCGTTCGTTCATCGTCCGTGTGCGTACTCTGGAAAGGCTGGACCGAACCGACTGCATCTTGCCTTGCACTTTGGCATCTAGCTAATCTAGCATAGCTTTCAGAAATTCAGAATGACAATTGCTGTAGGACTCAACTCTGCATCCTGCGTCTGAATTGCATTGGATTGGATTCGTGCCTTGTCCCCTTCTTACGTTACTTAACAACACATTCCCTCGGCATTTTTCAGGCACCCCTACAGCAAAATGCTCTCCGATGCTATGGACGCACGGAAACACATTGCATTTAGAAGAGGCTGCAGCCGACTGCAGGACCGACGGACCAAGCTGGAGCTTAGGAAAAATGAAAATAAACGCAAAATCTCATCCAAGTTTCACAAGGGAAGGTCATCCACAGTCCATGACGTTAGTCACAATTCCGGTATTTTAATCGGAAATCTACGAATACATGAATGTAGTATCAAGTGGATCTTCCACTGCTTAGGGTACAATTTTGCTAAATTAATTAAAAAAGTAGACTGTGTGGAGTCGTAAACGTGGTAGAGGTCAAGCAAGTCTGTCTGGCTTTGAAACATTAAATGTAACTTCAGTTGTACTGTAGTGAATAATCACTTAGATTTACTGGTTACATACTTGTAATAAAGCGATAATTAAACGGATTACGTTTGTTTACTCGTAACATGTTTTTAATGTTTTGTAATGATTTGGCAAAAGTGACTCAATCGATCACATTCACAGATCGCATTTGATTTTTGTATTCGATTACTGCACAAAGGGAATAATCGACTACACTTACAGAGATGCAAATGCAACCGGTGTAATTGATTACGTAATATTACAAAAACGTAATTGACTACTAATCTATCACTGTTATAGACTACACTATGCGCAGAAGCAGTGAAGTTGTGTTGCCACCGCCAATCAGATTCCCGGTCCTAAATATTTTTAAATTTAAAATTATCAGCCCGGAATGCCGGAATCCGGATCATCTGACATTCAAAATTATGCGTTTGCCGGAGTCGATAATCTGAAAGATCCCCCTCTACTTGCGAAAGGGGTGCAGCTCTACCATGCAAACCATTCTTCTATTTCGACTTTCGAAATCAACAGCACAAATGACCTAAAACGTAAGCTAAGTTTTCAGTATTTGAACACAAAATTGTTTCATATTAAACAGCTGAAACTCTGACCAAGTCACTCATTTCTTAATTAAATTTTAACCTCAGCGTCTGGCATCTATCTCTTGATTCGATTTCTTTATTAACCAGATAATCCAATCTTCTCTTAAGCTTCTCATAATTTGCAACTGTTACGACTACGACAAAATTAGTGCATGCAAAGACAATGCATATTCTAATATTTAGCAAAACAGCCGAAAAACATTGCATTGCATTGCGTGAAAAAAATTGTCGAGTCCGAGGTCTTAATTACAACTTTAAAACGAAATAAATGCCATGTCAGTGTCATATTCATAAGTTCCTCCTGAGAGTACCCTTGTGAGCCTGCAGCAGCAGCAGTACGTTAACGCTACGTACGTACGTACGAGCTAAAGAAAGTGCATACTGTACCGTACAACATAGTAAGGGACGTTTTTAGTTTTTTAGGATCCAAAAAAAAAAATGCCGACCAAATTGAAGCGGGTAAATGTGTGAGCCGTGCGTCTGTCCGTCGAGTCGAGGAGAGGACCCAGCCAGCCTGTGCTGGGCTAGACGAAAGGAAGTGCAGAGCTCAACATTGCATTCCACTCGTCCGTCCGTCCGTCCGCTTCGCTTCCCACTTCCCTCTCAACTCTCAGCTCTCACTCTCAACGCAGCACACACAGACACAGCCAACAGCATCTCTCGGAATTTTATTTTCTCTCTTTCTTCTCATTCTTGGCCAACGTTTGAACCCAGCACAAGCACAGCCACCCAGACCAGACCCAACTCTGCTCTGCAGTCGCATCTTTCCACTCTTTCTTCCTCTCCTGTCATCCTCATCCTCAATCATCACCAGTTTCACCACCACCACCACCACCACCAACCAACCAACTATCCAATCAATTCAACTCAATCACCACTTTTTCAACAATTAATTCAACAATCAAAATTAGACTCAGTTCAAAGTGACAGTCAGTTCAGTTCAGGTTGTTTTGTTGGTGCCAAGTGTCCGGCTGTGCTGTGATTCAAGATTAAAAAGTGGACGGACAACCTACTAGTGAAATTGTGATGGCCGGTGAGTTCAATTTTCAAAGTTTGGTTTCGTTTTAGTTTTCACTTCCTCTCTTGTGAACTGTGATTTTGGATTTTGGATTACTCATTTGGCATTTTACTCGAGGAAAGTGTGATTCATTCATTCTCATTCATTGTTCGTTGCAGATATGGATCCTTACTACTTTGGAGATGACGCTGACGAAGGTGAGCAACTAATGTTTTATAACATAATGTATTTAAGTTATGATAACGTTTTCTTTGTAATTTACAAAATTATTGCGTCTCGTTCATTCCATTCGTAGCGTAGTTGACTTGACTGCATGTTTGGTTAGTTGGTATATCCCATCCATTCCATGCCATGCCATTGGCATTTGGTATTCTGCATGGATTTTGGATCCATAGATTCCATTTATGCGCCTTATTTTGGACCTATGAGGAAGCCCACGCTTGCTCTCGTCTGTTTCGGAGGATGGAACTTCGACGTTGCCAGTTTCAGCTGCGACTAGTGCCTAGTGCGATCCATCCCCTCATTCATTTTCTTTCCTCAATGCTAAAAACATCAAGCGACTCGACTGACTGCTTACTTTTACTCTTCTACTGCATACTGTTTGTGCTGACTGATACATTCATTCTCCTTCATACTTTTTGGGATGTTATTTTCTATGTACAGGTTGAGCAGAGCTGTTTTGTTTAGTCAGTTCAGTTTGGAAGTACTGCAGAAGATGCATGGAGTAGAAGGAGAGGGAAGTTAGTTGGGACTTGGGATACTTCATGGGAAGTGTGTGGTGGTGGAGAGCAAATGAACAATGAATTTTGTGTATGAAGTTGAAGCAGTGGATCCTAGATCCTAGATGTTGAAGAGAGGGAATTGGGAATAGGAGAACGACACGATAAAGAAAACAAGCTTCATGAGGTTCCTTTACCTCTCCCTCCATTTTTACGCACTCTTCGTTCTCTTCTCTCCCTCATCATAAGTCGAAACAGGTCGAAACTAAGTTTGAGGAAGGATGCAAGGAATGAACATCCTCTCTTTCCTCTCCTCTTCTTATTCGTCTCTGTCTTCTTCCATAATGTGTTACGATGTTGCACCAGGTTGTATCACCAAACCAAACATTAACTAAAATGCACCAACATATTTTTATTCTACGTTCCGTTTCCAAACAATGTTGGTGGATGATGCTGCTGAGAAGAATGAGATTGAGATGAGAAGTCGGAGAAGATGAAGAGGGATGAGTTAAGGACATTTTTGTCCCTCAAGCAGAATCTACTCGGAGGAAATCCACTTTACGGGTTTTAAGAAATACCTACCTGAAGATAGGTGCTTTTAAAATCGCTACGTAAAATGGTGGGACATTGCATCAGGAGAGTTTCCACATTCATGGAGTTAACAGTTCAGTTAAGGAGGATTAGAGAAGTGTACTTTGATTAGAATTCGTTATAACAGCGCTGGATTAGATAGCTCAAGAGCAACCTGAAAGGGTGAGATTAGAGATTGGGAAAAAATCAAAACCAAATGAGCCTGATAACCAACGGTTCGAGCTCGTCAAAATGAAAATATTGGTGTGAGATTCAAAAATTGAAACCAAAGTTGCCAAAGTAAATTGAGGGACAGGCGGACAGATTACTTGGCTACAGAGCTAGACGGTCGACTAAATGGAAGTTAAGCAATCGACCAATCGACAATGACAATTGTCGATTGTGACGACCTATGTCGACCTTATCAGATACTCTTCGATATTTTCGAAAGACTTATTCTTTTCATGCATCAATTAATGCAAGATAATCAAAATCATAGTGAAGCACGACCTATAAGGCTCGGTAAAGGCTCCAGAGAGATGTGCGATCCTGGAAATAGTGGAGGCACCTGCGATAGATATATACACTTTCCGAACTAGGCTTCCTTGGTTTGGCCTTGGCTCTTGGTTGGATGGCTGGAACAATTTTGCCAGTTTAATGCAGATTTTCCAAGTGTTCATAGTTCATTCTCGAGATAAAATTAACTAAACCTCCGAAATGTACGTCTGGGTTGAAGAAGACATTAGGCTGTTGTAGCGACTTACTTAAAAGTTTAAAACTAAAATAACGTTTTGAATATAAGCAAAAATAACTTTTGCGTCGTACGATTTAGCTTTACGTCAAGTTGTTTCAAGTGTCTAATGTTACGACTACTGAAAAGTATCCGTTTTCGGTTTGGATTTTGCTTCCACAATTCATTTGTATGAATTCAAAATTCAAATATTGCATTCGCGAAATTGGCGAAATAGCTTAAGCTTAACCACACAGCACACACTTTGTTACGAGTGCCTTTTTTCAAGGTAGCTATAGTTTGGTAGCTGTAGTTTGATTAGTCATGTGTAACAATACGAATCAAATGGCTTTTTTGCACTGCTCATTAAGGTCATTACCATACCACATCCATATCAACTTGAAGCAAGTGCTAGTCAGAACCGCGCTATATATAATATCCCGTGTCAATGTTTTTGTTTGCGTTGTAGAATTTTTTATCTCATAAAGTTCATTGTCATTCATTCGCGATGCATACTTTATGATGCGGGAATTGATAAGAGGAAACTTGAACGTAATAATACGAACATGTGGAAGGTTAGGGTTTTAATAGGGTTGGGGAACTTGCAGCCGGTCGATACTAAATTTGGATAAACGAAAGGGTTGCGTTGCACATTTATTTTTATGATTGGTTATGTTGCATGTGAGAGAATCTCAAATTTCATTTGGCTTGAGCGGCGAGCAGAGGACATTTACAAGAAGTATTGATATGTTGATAATATTATCCCCTCTCCTGGCTCTCCTGCCTCACCGTGAATTTGACACTGACACTGATTCCATGAATAGTTTGTTCCATTCGATGTATCGTTGGTGAAAGCAATTTTTTTACAAGCATCTGTATCACGCGAGGCTTTCACTGACATTGTGATAGTGTGAGAGGGTATTTATTTTCATGTTTTGATTTCATCAGCCTACGAAAGCCAAGTTACGAGTAGTTTACTGAATTTGCCAAATTCATACCATTGTGCTGTGCGGCTGTGCCATTTCTGGTTTTCGACTCTTAACTTTGAGCCGTCAAAGGAATTCGATATTTTGTCCCGGTCCCAGTCCACTAATCTATTGAATGGAATTATTGTTTAAATCTCTTTTTGTTACTGGAGAGTAAAATATTTTTTCTCCGGACGAGGAGTGTACAATTACATTATGTATGGAGTTTGAGTGAGTTTTCTGCAATAATGGAGTTTTCTGCTGACTCCTAGAATACTATTGACTGAATATGTCATGTGAGATGGTCAGGGTTGTATTGATAACATGGATAGATTAGATAGATATTAGTATTGATTGAGGTTTGTTTTAAATGTAGTCACTTCGTAATGGAATGCGAAATTGCGAAAGTGTGCTTTGGCATAAGAAATTATTTGAATGAAACCTACACGCAAGCGAAGGTTGTTTGAAGATACTTTGCGATTTATTCAATATTAGCATTGTTTTGGAATCAGTAGAGTCAACAGAACATCTTTATAAATATGAGTGATATGCGTGATGATCTGATCTAATGAAATGGGGGAAGAAAAAATTATTTTACCAGCGCCAGATAACGAACGGCGATTGCCGCTGAGTTTCTCTTCCTTGGTTCTCTACAACCAAAGAGTTCTTAGGGTGAAACGTCAGTCAGATAGATAGATAGAAGAGGGTAGAATTTTTTGCTTGAGCGGAAGTGGTGGGTCTGTCTTCTGCATCCTTTCGGCTATTTTAGGAAAGGAAAGCCAGGAAACTCAGGAAAGGGACATCTACTAATTCCACCGTACTCCGCCTGAATTCTCCAACCTCGTTTTTATTTAAACCGGATTTTGAGCTAGTTTCACCCACTCGGGCTCACCGATTCAATTCGTTGCCCAAGTAAAGCAGTTCTTTTAGCTGTATCATTGCTTTGTCCTAGAACCAATGTAAGAACTGAGACACATGTAATTAATCAGAAGAACACATTTCGCCAAGGAGAGTTCACATTTTTCGAGTTAATTGATCTTTTAAATATGTTTTAAAGAACGGTAACCGAGTATTACGTGAATTCTCCTTGCAAGTCACCTTCCGTTATTCTTTCCTGTAGATATTGTATTGCCAATAATACTTCACTAAGTTCACTCACTTGCTAATTTCTCACCGCACTAGTATTGGTGAAGTGTATCAAGTTTTCAAGTTCTCTCAGCTCTCGTGTCAAAACTATGCGACGAATTTACTAGTTGATGTCAAATCGATTCATGTTTCGTGATGATACTGATATAAATGATGTGAAATGTTAAAACATATGAAGTTACTAATATCTGCTTTTAAATATTCTAGACGACGGCGGGCTGTTTGCAGACAATGGTGGTGACAACATGGCCGGAGATGGAGCTCCTCCAATGTTTCACCTCACAGAAAGCGCATTCTCCGGCTCTATGTTTGAAAGGTATGTCGGATGTGTGCGTACTGGTATTTTGTTAGTCTTGTTAACCTTACGTCGAACTGGAGAAATCGAGAAAATATTTCAAATTGCAGGCCAGCAATCTGTTCAAATAGCTTGTCCAGCTTATCGACTGTCATTTACTGCTTCAGAATCTTAAACTGGCCACTGTGGCTACGGAATGGGTGGGAGGCTGATTTGCAATTTTACCTGTCTGTTATAATTGTTATCTCACGACTTTAGACCGTTTAGGCCTTACTCGGCTTTAAAAAAATATTCGAGAAGAAAAACATTTTTACGCGAAAGGGTAAATTCCATCTCATTTTATGAAAATGCACAGTATACAAACTGGCGAGGTTTTAGGAGGCAAGAAGATTGGCTTACGCATCCATTTGAGATCAGATTCGTCACCAAACTTGTTGCTCAGAAGTCAGAACAGTCAGAACTATTATGGGTTGATTCTGAAAACCCAATATAGGCAATAAATAGGTAATGATGAGTGTCGTGCTTGCCAAAATTCGAGCTAGAAGCATTGGGATATTAGGTGTAAAAACAGACAGCAATGACAGCAAGCGTGGAAGGATCAAACGGGATCCAGATGTTCCATGATGGCTTTCGCTTATGCTGTGCTAAGGGTAGACAGAAGGGAGAAGGAAGCTGGATAAGTTTCGAGAGTTATAGTAGCAAGTACCAGTACATAACGCTACCCTTCCCCGTACTCCGACGACTAGAACCAAATGTCCATTTTGAAAAATTTTGTTCTTGCCAAGAATTATGTGAAATCCTGGTAAGACCCGCTCGCACCCTTCATAGCATATGCTCACGCTCCGGTTCTAAGGGTACGTGCGTGAGTATTTAGGAGTAGTACGAATGAGTTGTAAGTCTGTAAGCCTTAAAACTAAAAGGCTCGTATTATTCGAACCTGGCTTACCGCCACTAAATGAGTTCGGAATGGAAGCTGAATGCTAAACGTTTACATTGGCTCGAAGTATTTCTCAAATATCGGTGGTAGAAACGAGATGTTGTAAAAAGAAAAGGGACAAGGCACGCGTCTGGTGGACAGACGCGTGCCTCTCCTCGTCTCTCGTTCTAAAGGGAAAGCAGGTGTGGTAGTGGTAGGAACGTCCGATATATTATATGCTCGATGTTGAGAGCGTACCCCAAGTTTTCCATCATGTAACAGCCAGGTTCATTGTTTCTCGACAGTCAGAGCATTGGAATTTATTTTCCCTGGTCTTTTTCGGTCCGAACTTCGGAGCATCTGGAGCAATGTTATCCCCTTTTTTGTGCAGTGTTGGAACGACACTACACAAATGTGTACAGTTAGACGAGGGTGGAGGGCGGGTTTTCTCATTCTAAAGTCGACTGGCAACGCTTGTATGGGGCATCCAAGAAGTCTATCAGTGTCAAGTCAATTAGGCTTTATGAAGGAAAAATTTGACTATACATTTCACTCTGACTCGTGAATCGATGCCGTTCAGTTGTCTAAAATGTCTCTTTTTGATAAGGACACTTACCTCGACAGAATGTTTGATTTACCTTGGAGTTTTCTGTGTTTATCTTTAGTTCGCCAATTTTTTCCCCGTATGCATTATGACAAACAAAGCATTGCACTCCAGGCTACCATTCCAGGCAATGATCAAATTTCAACATCTCCGTCCTCGGATGAATTTCAAACATAAATTAGATAGAATTGTTAAAAAGTTAAAATCGGTGAAATAAGGCAAGCAATTTAATTTCTTAAGTAGAAGTTTGAGCGACGCATTAAATGTTTGGTTGCCTATCACACATATTCACTGTTGAAAAACTCTACTACTAAAAGTTAACCCCTTGCGAATTATGAGGTGGAGTGGAACAACAAAACACGGTAGGGTAAACAAATGAAGGATACAACGTAGTTGTGTTTTTCTCCCGCCAATAATAAAGCAGAGTCTATTCACTCTATTCACTATTCCATCAATGTTGAATGAGTGGAAGTGGTGAACCATGTTGAATAATGTAGGGGCTCTCATGATATGATTAATGAGTGGGGATAGTCATAATGTAGGTGTTCGAGTCATGAGCTGTTGCTGCTGCTGTGTGAAATGTAAAATACAACCTCCCCAAAGTAATCCGTTTGAGTTGTAACGTTGTAAAAGTTGTAGTTGAGTCCTGAGTGTGCGTTGCGTACAGACCCCTCGTAGTAAAACGGGTGACTGGTGAGAATTACCTTCATTCTCGTATCTCGTGAATGAAAGAGCCAAAGGGTTACGGGAATTGTTTGTGTTCCTGCATTCCAATTGCAATGCCAAGCTTCAATTATTGTCGTCCTCCGTCTGACCACTTTTCTTACGAGTAGCCTGTAGACTTTGAAACAAGTGTGCAGCAATGGAAGTGCATCTTCATTCAAGTGTGAGTGACTGACTCTGCACTGAGCAGTATAAGTGCTAGTTTCAAAACAACAGTCTGTGTATTCTGTATTAACAAAAATAATTGTTCACCTGCAAGTTAAGCAAGTTTAAAAAATACTAGTGATACTGGTGAACTGGGTTAACGATGTTCTACACACGGGAATTTTGTGGAAAGCTAAGCCGTACGACTTGGGGTCGGGCTGCAACTGCAATATTTTGGCTGAAACCACCCTGATTTCATCGGATTTGTTATATTCAACTCGGGTGAAATGTTCCCTCTACAAAGGAATTTGATGACCTTTGGTAATTTGATTTGCGTACACATAATTTTTTGTGGACATTTCGGAACATAGTTATTGGGGCTGATAGATTATGGTGACTCCTAAGAAACTGCCTTGCCGTCATTTATTTTCCATCTCAGTTTGGTCTTTGATAATTATTTAAAAAAATTCCTACAGTACTGCTTCAAAGTACGGTGGGGTACCTGTTGGTTTTCTTGGCCCTTTAGATAGATTAGATTAGGAATAGGATGGGGATGATTCTTTCTTTCGTTTCATCCTTTCGTGTGGCCAAAATGTGGATGTGCCTTAGAAACCGCCCACGTCCAGTTTAGGAGGAATGTGGTTTCGGCTGGTTCAAGGGATGATTTGAAGATGAGAGCATCTTGTATCCTCGGAAGTCCCTTTCGTTGCTCATACTTTTACCAAGCCTTCTGGGCACAGTTTTAACATTCCTTAACTCTTCTTTGCATCGAGTCGAAAGAGTTGTTTCCCTTTGCTGGTGGTGGTGGAAAGTGGAAAGGGTACGAGCAAGCAGTGCAGTGAGCAACTAAGATGCACACCCCATACTTGAGTTGAGACCAGACGAGCAGCATTTATACACTGTGTTAGAGTTATTCGTTAGTTTGCTACAGGATTGTTGCCGCTCAGGTCTTGATTTAATAACGAGAATGCGAACCGATGATGATGCCTTAGTATATTCGCGGGACTGGGTTGACTGTACTAATTCTACTTACTTAGAACATTTCACTTCATTTGAATAGGAATTGTTTTTTATGTTTTGTAAAAACTAAGAAGTTTTGAATGGCGTTAGATTCCAATATTTCCGCATATCTCGGCACAAGAAACCTTTATTGCAAAGGAAGTCGTCTTCCTCTCTGACTTTTTTCCTCCGTAAAAAAAATAGAACCAGATGAACGTACGTCTGGTGAAAATGGAGAGCTCAGGATCTCCTCGGACTGAAGGGAAATGTTCTCTCTCGACTTACACTTCTTCAACTAGGCAGGGACAAACTTTATTTGAATGAATGAAGAATCTGTTGCTGTCTGATGTTGGCCGTGCTGTGAACAGCATTTGGTATACTCGCAATTGCAACTTAATTCTAACAGCTGAGAAAAATATTCCGTTATACGACTCGACGAGGGGATGAATGAGGTATACTTGGCATACTTTATTTTCATTAATACGTACTAGGACTGGTGTTGGTGCTAAGCTCATTCAATTAGAAGCCCTGCTATTGTATGGTTCGGTTAGCTTAGCGTTTAATACATTAGCACAAATACAGCAGTCCACAGTGGACGACTACAACTACAACAGAGAGCAGACAACGTGTTTTGCATTTTAGCGCAACATGGATGACGTTGAACTTACTACGACAGTTCATCTCGTTTAAAGAGATATAGTTTATAGTAAGTCAGCTTTTTGGCTGAAGGCAAGATGAAACCAGGAAGCCCAATATCATTCATTGTGTACGCTTTTGAGTGTAGAATGGCAGTATGATTGAGTTGCGGTTCAAATTTCAAATGATAGATAAGTCTATGCTCTAGTGCTAAGCCGAATGTACAATATCACTTTCCTCTTCTTTTTCACTGTTTGGGCTAGTTTAATAAAGTTAAATCTTTATATTTCATGAACTGAACAGCATAATGCATCACGGTAGCGGTGTCCGTATCATCTGCTGTGTTACCCCAAAGATGGGACGATGAGAAATAGAGTTTGATCGAGTAAGTGAAGTGATTTGATAAGTGAAATAGAAATAGAACAACTGTACATTTGGCTTGAGAGGATGGGCTTTAGAGTTCTCTTTTCATCTACATATTCCACATTCTGTAAAATATGTATAAATTCTGATCAGGTTGGTCGAGTCTTGGGACAGGTAGATAGACAGGTAAATATTTGTTTATAACCACAACGCGGTACAAAAAAACTTCTGTCGTTGTCGTAGTGTATTGGACTGATGCGAATTGTTAGGAGCGACAACGTTGTTTTCATCCATTCAAAAAGGACATTTGCCTGTCCCAGTTCTTTTTAGTTTGAATGAATTTCGAGTTCAGATGAATGCTGGGCTTGGATTTCTCATAGATTGAGCTGTGCACAGCAAGAACAACAAAATTTGATGGTCGTGTAACACTGCATTCCACAGGAAAAATAAAAGGACATGTAAACAAGGGGACGATAATATTGTTGACTCTTTAAGAGTTAACTTCGGACTTTCCCTCTAAATTGGGGAAAATGAAGCATGTATTTGATTTCCAACTATGTATAAAATTTGCAAACATAAATCTACGTAGTGCCTCACTGTCACTCCAGCAGCTGTTCTGGCTCGAAATAGATTCACCGAATTGAAGGATTGTTCAAATTGGTTTTA
>JAQGCM010001190.1:0-16795 GCA_034699705.1 Hymenaphorura dentifera | reverse complement strand
CTGGATTACGGATTACTGTAATCCGTAATCTGATTACGTAATCCGTAATCCGTAATCCCGGGATTACACAACTCTGCCTGTTGCCTTGTTGCAGCACCAGTCAGCAAGTTTTCAGGATTTGCTTTGCACTCAAATAAAGCAAAAGTGGAAAAGGAAATTAGCCATCTTCACCTCACCTGTCTCTTTCGCATCTACAGCGTAAGAAGAATCGAACAGCATTGATTCTTCTTCAAAAAAAATTATGCGAATATTCAATGTCATCCAAGCACTTTAACATAATTAATTCACAAAGTACTGTAGCGGTATTATTAAATGATCGGACCAAATAGTTCCGAGAGCTCTTATGTAGTAATAAATCCGCCCTAGCTACTACCACATATGAAAACCGTGAATACACTAAAAATGTATAAAATTATTTATACTGGACTCTAACAGCTTCGACGACATTCAATGCCATCAGGTTTTTTCGTGATTTCCTTTGCATAGACAATAATAATCTTAGTGATGGGGTTGTACGTGTAAACATGATCAAATTGCTAAGAAAACGTTGTGTCGTGTCGTAAATGACTATAGATGGGGAAAAGTGACCGGAGACCAACAAACGAAAAATTGCATAAAAATCCCATAATAAATATTTAGAAAAATTCAATTAGGCGTTGTTCCTTGTATGGATGGCTCATCCTTCGCAAAAAATATGTAAATGCATTAGCATATTATTTTTATTTGATGCATACTTCGGGAAGCCATAACCAACCTCAAGGTTTTACTCTAACCAAGTTAACCTTTTCCAATCAACAACATTTTTGCATTTAAGATTTCAGAAATCTACGAAAGTTAATTCTAATTTATGCTGTGTAAATGTATGCCACTCATTAAATTCGACTTAGAATAACATGCTCGGCATGACTGGCTTGAGAGAAAATCTTTATTTCGAACTGTACTTTTCATATCCGCATCTTGCAACAAGATAAATTCATTTGTATAAGTAACCTTTTAACACCAAGGGTTGACGACACTTCAATTGAGTTGAGTCGGAAGGAATTATTGTGTTTTTTCTTCTTCAAAATGTCAGTAATTTAATTCAAATTTTTGCTTAAACTCAACTGCCTCTGCAAAACCCGGACCAGAAAAGGCAAAGTCTTGTGATTTTGATTCCCAGTTGCTTCCTAACTATCCCAACCAATCATCTTTTTGCAACAAATGTACTTGCTAGAGACCAAAATTATCGGTGTGACAAGAATGAATATTGCAGAATAGTATTATTTTTTGTACTGGTCGCACTTGTGTAGATGTATTTATAGTGCCGTGTACCGTGTACTTCGTGTTAATGAGAATATTAAGGAACACATTGGCTGACTGGGATGAGATTGACTTCAATCCATCAATCAAAAATTCTTATCAATCAGGGTTGAGCACGACGACACTCTTTCTTTCCCATTAATACGGAATAAGTATCGGATCTCCTCATTCCATTTTTTTAATGAGGATCAATGAACGACACCGAAGTCTGAAGATCAACTCATTGATATATTTTCTCCATCACAACTACTATACTATGGCCGCGGACTTCTTCTAACTTGTAATCGTAAGCTCGTCCATCCTTCAAGTCCGACAAAAAGAAATACGCCAATTCTGCTGTGTCTTTGACTCCTCTCAGTTTATTAACTCATTTATATGCCAAATCATGTATTCATGAAACCAGGACAGAGAGCAGCCCTGCTACAACGAATCTCTCAACTCAACTGTGTATGAATGGCATTTGAATTTGCTTGCAATATAAATTATTACATTGTCGTGTTCAGCCAACCCCTATTTTTAGATGCATTTCGTTTGTACCTGCCTGACTTCCATCAGTCAGTCTGACCTTAATTTCTACATGAATGGTTAAGTTAAACCGCACCAGTCAAAAATGCGTTTAGACGAATCACTAACATCCATTCACTTACATACATACGAAACAAGTGGATCTTCTTCATCCAAATCCCAACTACACGCATCAATCCTTCTCATTCATAATCATACAAAACATAACAAGTACAAATCTCCACCTCGCAAAACGTTTAAGGAGTAGAGCACGTATTCAAAAATGCAGCAGAAGATATTTCATTTCACATGACCGGGTCCTATGCTCTTGAACTCTTTGATGGAACAATTCGTACAAGCATTTATCAATTTCAGGATGGTCATATCATAACCAATTGTAGGAAGTAAAACCCGAGAATCTGTCGACTAAGTTGGTTTCGGCTTCTGATGCCGAATTTCCTGTCAGTTTGTCATATTAAAACCCAAAATGCTGCGATTGACGGCTAAGTTTACTTTAAGTGCTTAACGACATACAGGAGAAACGGTCTGGTGAGCAATCTGCAAGCTGCAATATGCCGAAAACAATACAAATACTCAAGAACACAAGTGTTTTCCTGAGCTGATTACTGAAAACACCGTTCCATTCCTCGATGGGATCCTCGTCAGTCGTCAGTCACGTCATGACGAAGGAATGCAAATTGTTGTATTGCAAGGAATAGTAAATGGAAGGCAGTAGTACATTTTATCATGTAGGAACGATCATAAAAATAAGTAAGACGGACACCACACGCTCAGGTGTGTTGTTGTGCCGATTGTCGATTGTCACCTGAGAAAGAAAAGTCTCAAACGATTGAACATATTCACATATTGCACTTGGTCGATGCAAGGAAGAGCTTATAAATAAATAGCTTAGGAATTGCCGACAGAACGGAAATACTTATACGCTCCTTCCTTGATTGTCAAACTAGAATTATTCATGTGTCCACTCAAGTGTGTGTGACTTGTTGGCGTTACTTAGGACTAGGACTAGCCGGACAGGATTAGATTATGAGATGAGAGAAACTTTGTTGGCACACGTTGTGTGAGTTGTGCCATGTTTGTATTGCATTCTAGTAGCTATTTGGCATTGCCTTCATTGCAGTCAACAGGCCAACTCCAAACTCCATATTCAACTAATTTCGATTTGAAATAATCTTTTGCATGAATATGGAAATAAATGTTAATTGCGAAGAAGAGTTTTGTTAAGTACTTGTGCAAGTACAATTGTGTCCAAAGAAGTTAGCAGAAGAGAGTCTTGAGTGAGTTAAGGACAGACCGTGATTCATCGTCATCCAACTAAGACTTTCACTAACGACACCGTTAGCGACAGACAGGGCAGAAAGCAGTTTCTTTTTCCCTTCCTTCAAATTGCAATATGAGCATTATAATTGCAATATAGTAAATTGCAATTGCAAATGTGTGCACAGTTAAGTGCACCCTACACGATGACCTTTGGAGATGTCAATTGATAAGTACAGGTACTTATATACTAAATATTAAATTTTCACAATGACTAGTTGGAGAGGCGAATTCAATTCAATTGTATGTATGACTAAAGCACGCTCGACTTCAGCCCACACAATGAAAACAGGAATTGCAAGAAGAAGAAGAAGTTGTGTAGTTAATTTCCTTTGACGTGGAATCTTGGAATAATTGAGATAATTGACAGATGAATACTCATATTTTTGTTGAATTTGGAAAGAACCCGTGTGGCTATGGATTTTCAATTACATTGTTTCATTGTAATGCTAAACTCAAGTTAAATGCCCTCAGCAGTCTGCACTGTTCAATTTGAACTAACGAAAATTTTCAATGAGAGTCCAAGCATATTATTCTTCAAGTAATAATATTAATAATGATGTATAATTTCGCTTAATTAATGAGGAAATAAACCGAAAGTCAATTAAAGCAATTAATCCTAAAACCTTGTGTTTGTCCCCGTGTACATAAGTCTTTATTGTTTTGTGCTGCCAGTACAGACACCGTCGCAGAATTTTTTTTGGAATTGGATGACAAATTTAAGCCTTGCCTTCTTGCCTAATTTAAATTTCATAGTAACTCGTGCAAGTGCCATTTTGAATTACTTAACAGATACACATTTATTATACAAGAAGGTGATTTTCTTTGAAAAGATTAAATCAACGTTTTTCAACTGGTCATTTTAAACGTGCCTGTTGACATAATAAAATTCTTATTTTCCGTTCCGGATGAAGTAGTACTAGTAGTAATAGTAGCAAAATGTGCATCATGCCTGCCACTAGAACTTCGTGACTAATTAGACTCCACTTTTCTCAAAATTTACATCGTAACGACAAGACTTGAAGTCTGCACGCTTCAGTTCAGTTATCGCAGTCATAGTTTCCTTTTGCTCGAGATTTCCGTCCCTATCGAATGAACTACAAATAAAAGAAGGGGGTGAAATCTATACGGCAGAAAGAATAAGAAACTAATATTGATGACACTTCCTGATTTGTGAATTATTTCGAAAGATTGCACAACTATAGACATTTATAAATCTAAAAAATGGATCCAGGAAAACCACTTCTGATTTGTTTTTGTTGACATGAAATTTGACAGTCTGTTTCATGTACTGAATTGAAACGTGAAAAATGAACGAAATAACAGTAAATGCTTAAACTGGAACGATAAAATTAACTGCTTTCTTATATTGGAGTGTTGACAATGCAGAATTGAAATGATCAATGATGATCAAATTACATAACTGTGTAAATAAAATTACATTTCCGACTTCCAGTGAAAGGTTAGCAGCACGAGAGAACCGATTTTTCATTTTTCATCAAATACCAAATCCTAAATTCTGTAAGTCAGGCATTGCAACACTTTGCAACACAAGAAACTGTTTTCCCAAACAAAATTGGTTGCTTCTGCTTCTATGTCAAGGTAAGGGTGATTTAACACATTTCAATAATATTGCTAAACTTTTAAACATGAACTAGACTTGAGCTATGGTTATCCTGTTAGAGAATGAGTTGCAGTTGCAACCGTTGGGTTTGGGTACAAACCTTCAAAACCCTTTAAGTCTAATTATACCAGGGAACTTCCCTGAGGAAAGGACAGAAGAACTTTCAATATTTATGGTGCAGCCTTTGCTGGACACACTTTCCAACTTCCGAATGTTTACTCAAATGAAAATATGCTCAAGGTTCACCAGGTAAGCAAAACTTTGTGGATTCATGTGGGCAATTGTCAGGCGTTGTCACTCTTCAAGGTTGTCAAATGCTTTTCTGTCTCCCAGTTTAAGTGTTGCTAACAGTAGTAGAATTCATAGGTAATAGGAATACATTTTCAAAATTTCCAATTCTTCAAGGGAATATTGAAAAATGAAATATTGATTTTGAGACGTGAGAGAAAGCAGGAGAAAATCTTGATATAATCTCCTAACCTCAGCCAGATGAAACATATAGGATAAGAAGGTTGTTTATAATTTGTGTTTTGTTTGCACTACATTTTTGCAAAAGGTGTCTGGCTCTGGCGATGGTTATCTTGAAAATGGTTTGAGGGGTAATCCCGATCCATTGAAGCGTCAGTTTTACGAAACCACAGATTGAAAATGATGAGGATGTTCTGACATGACCAGTCTAGGCTCTCAGCTGACTCAATGTAAAAGATAAGAGATGACTCGTGTGGTGCAGTTTGTTCTCACTCTTTTCATTTTGGCCAAATCATACGTGCATATTGGCCCACTACTCCAATAACATACATTTTCATTTCACATTTAAAAAATTCTCTACCCAAACAACTTTTTTTTTCATTCTTAGTCAGTTTGCAAACTTTTTTCTTTCTCATATCTCCTGTGCTCTATGAAAGAACGAGGAGACATAATTGTACGAACGAATCCACACATTGCTCACATTGTATTGCCCATAAATTCATCTCAAATTAACCTCAAGATATAGTCAACATCATGTTCACATGTCGTGTGTGTTTTCATTTCACTTGTCTAGCTTACTTACTATGTTTGCTTGCATGCAATTGTAAATTTCTATCAAATTTCTCTCTCATCCTAGTCAATCAGCTCCTCCGGTCGGACTTGAATTCTGAATGAATGTAATAAAAAAAAACTTGGTGGTGGTGCATGTTAAGAGTTGGATGTTGGAGTGCTAAAAAGTCAAGACCAAATGTCAAGACCTTTTCCTTCCTTTACCTCATGTCACCTGAATGAATCCTAAACAAAAATTTCTCTTCCATTCATACTACTCCACCTTATTCCTCCGCCGCTCCTCTTTTTACACTCACAACAACCAACAATAACAACAGCAACAATACGACACCATCAACCATCACTCACTCATCCAGTTACCCATCATCATAAATTATTATTTCCAATCACAACATGTTAATAGGATGTGCAATTATAAGGAAAATCTTTCCGAATAAATGATTGATGTGTATCCTCTGTGTTTCATTTCCAAAATCAATACATTATTATTATTTGCAACATCATAAATCAACGTTCGTGTCAAATGTCCGCTGTGCTGCGAACTGGATTGCCCAACCAACCTGTACACCTGCTTATAAGTACTATGCATGCATGTATCTCAAGTTCAAGTTGGTTTGGTTGACTTTATAGTAGAGGAGAGAATTTAATATATAAAAAAATAAAACAAGACGAGCTTTCTACTTATCAGCTCTCCTCCTGACACTTTTTGCTTTGCTTATCGTTCAATTAAAGGGTGCTTCCGCGTACTCCTTGCTCCATGTGACAATCCGTGACAACAAAAATGAGTATCCCCTCTTGCAAGGAATTCAATCAAATTTCTATTGTTGTGCACTTGATTGAGTCTATATATGCATGTGTAGTCTAATTGTAGCAAATTTTTTGTGATGTGCTTCTGCTTCTGGTCTGGTCAGTTCGTTGATTCCGTGCCATTGTCACCCTACATGGTTCCCTTTTTAAGGAATTGGATATGGATGAAATGGACTACTAGCTAGCTAGCACTAGCACCCTGGTTGTGAATTGGTTGCAGACGCAGAAGCACAGGTACACACATTGTCTTTCGGATTGTTTACTTGACTTATTGTTTGAGAGAGTGAGGGCTTAATTAAAGGTGCTTGAATGAGTGAAGTCCATTACATTGGATTTTTAAATTTGGAACAGTTGTTCCGTTCTTTTAGGAAGGGAAGATCTTAAACGAGCGTGAGTGACTCATTATTATTTGTCTCTTAAGACATTCTTCATATTTGGTATTGGTGATGGTGGTTGTTGAGGAACAAGAATTAAGTTTTAGTGGGCAGGAGGATGAAGTGCTCATCAAAGGCAGGCGATCTGTAGAAGTAGAAGAAGTGAAAGAAGACTTCATTTTGCTTGGCCTGAGCCCCAATGTTCGTTCCACTACAATGTACAACATTAAAATTATACTCGAATTATTATTCATTTGATTAAAGTAGGTTTGGAGGAGGCATTCACATGGAGTCATTTATATGAGAGATTTTTTATTGTAAGTCTTTGACATGGTCTACGGACTATGTAGTAGATTGTGACTCAAACTCAAAGTGCGAATGACTGGCTGGCTAAAGATAGAGCGAGACAACCTGATTAATTAGTACCTAATTAGTGTATACTCAGCTAACTTCCTCAGACTCGGCAACTATTTAAGGCAAAAGAAGAATGGGGTGCGTGTTGTGCACAGCAAGAAGCAACAATGCGACGACTAGTTCAGCAGAATATTCCTTTCATTATTTATTATTGAGGTGGAAAATGGCCACGAGACATTTTATCCAGTCCATTCTGCAAAGAAATTCGTGAGCGAGCATTTGAGCATGCATTGCACTGTGCTGTGGTGCTAATGAGAAGTGCAAAATAATTATTTTTTAAAAACCCCAGAGCACAATGCATGAACGTACGTACTGCTGGTACTACACCAATGTTGATGCAAATTTCCTTCACTCATTCCACTCATTCATGAAACTCAGAAAATCTTTAGATGAAGATTCAGAACTTTAATGTAAGGGGTTGGCTTCTCATCTCAGTAGCCTACTTAAATTCCGGTCTGAGACTCTGAGAGTTGTATTTATGATCTTGTACTAGACAATGTTTGATGATCATAAGTACGAAGTACATTTTGCATGTGTGTTGATAATATTTCTACCAACTGATCGGAGGCCCTTAGAATACTTTTCTACCTGGCACTTTATCCTTAAATTTCCGATCCAACTTACGATATGATTTGAGAAGAGGGGGCTACATTGTTGTAGAGCATGAGAACGTTTGTTAAAGTTGATGGAATGGATTTCTAGTGCCGGCTAAGGCAGGCAGGCAGAGTCAGAACTCAAAACTGAGCGAGGTGGTAGCTGTAGTGGACGATGGTATGTGATGTGGAGGTGACCAAATGAGTTTTGAAAAAGTTTAGGGAGAAAGATGACTTGGTTGAGCCTGTGTAGATGGTTAGAGTTAGTTGAAGACTGCTGAGAGTGCAGAAGTGTTCGCATCTCTCGTCGTCAGGTGAGAGAACAGAACAGGTGGATTTGAGATCTTGAAGAAATTGTACGTGGATTGCATTGTACTGTGCTCGGTAGTAATGGATTGGGATGCAATGTGCAATGCAATTCAAGATTAAAGATTCAACTAACCCTTTTTTTCTCTTCAACCTCCCAAAAAGTCGGCAAGACAAGTTTTTGAATTTGTGTTGTGCACTGTGCAGTAGTTAGTAGTAGAGTGCAAGCAAGTAACAATAACCCGTTAGTTTAGTCGGTCGCTCGGTCGCTCGCTCAATCCATTCCATACCACCATTCCATAGTGCAATCATAAAACTTGCTTGCAAATTCAGCATCTTCTCCACTCAAAGATCTCTCACATCACATCTTCTAGCCAACCACCTCAGGTTTTTTTTTTTGATTCGACCAAAAATTCTCTCCGGATTAAGTTGTGAGTTGAGTCCAAGGAATTGACTCACTCACACAACAACTCGATTCTGTGTCTCTGTGTCAAAAGGTGAGGAGCAAAGAGCAGATAGGCAAAGTGAGAAACCATTTCCAAAAACTTGGTTCATTACATTCCATCACATCACACTCTTTTGATGTGACCACTTTTTTAATTGTTGGACTCATTGTTGATCGCTAATCGCAAAAGGAAATACTGAGTTGCTCTAACGGGCTGCGCAAATGACTTGACTTTCGGTGTGAAAAAGCCATGATTAGGGCTTCCAAGTGTCCAGCAGCCACAAGTCTGCTCAAGGGTATTGTTGGAGTGTCCAGTGAGTCTTGTGACATGACTTGACCCTTTGGAAAGTCTCAAGGAAATCAATCTTGACTATAAGATTCAAGAGTGAGTCTTTTCTTCTTAAAGATTTGTGGTCTCGCTTTTTGGTGTGGAATCTGAGAATTGTACTTGTAGTTTTGAAACTACAATTGAAAAGTTTTTGTGTGAAGCTGCTGCTGCTAGTGCTGGATAGAATTCCGATTTATAGAGATTCTGTGAGTACTCATTGTTGTGTGGACCTTTCTTTAATTTGGAGATCAGAAATGCGATTTTAATTTATTCTGATCAGACCTCGGGTAAGCAAACCTTTGAGCATTTTTTCTAACCATTTAAGAAGTGCAAGATCTGAACCTTTGTGTATTTGTAGTTGGATGGAACGGAATGCAGCGTTCCTTCATCAATCATAAAGGCAAAAAAATAGTTGAGGGCAGAAAGATTTTTATGGTAGAGAAAAAAATTCATTTTTGAAAAGGGATCTTTTGGAAAGGAATTACATTTACATTGTGCTGTAATGCAATTTATGAAGGTGCTGCCGGACGAAACAATGTTCTTTAAGGGTCGATTGTTACGAGCTCCGTTCAGATGAAAGGTCTACACCGACATAAAATAGTTGGGTTCGGAATAATGCACCATGGGTATCCTACCATTTTTGTTTTCTTCTGGCTAAACTTGTACTTGTGCTTAGAAATAGACACATTTTGGGGATATTTCGTACTTTTCTTGATTTACTCACGAACAAGTTCAAATGGAAATTAATGACACGAAACACTTTCAAAATTATTAGAATCGGCATAAATCACATATTAAATAGAGTGTGGAAAAATTTGTTTGGAATTGGAATACAAGCGGAATTTCCTTGTTTTTTTCAAGTGTATCCGATTTTTCTCTTTGTCGCTGTATTTGGGATTTTTGGATTGCCTCTCAGGCAACTCAGGTGGTGCTTGTGAGAATGAGCGAAAGCATTGTGGCTTGTAATGAAAACGAAGTTTACGGTGAAATTTGGATGTTTAATTTCAATGCCAAAACTCTTAACACGCTCGTGTGAAATCCGTTCTCTTGAATGAAATGTCGTGCCGTGTTTGCGGAGTCTAAACATCGGGTATTAATAATAGCGCACAATGTGAGGATTGTTAGAAAAGAAAGGATTCGGATTCCTTGACATTTACGGGATAGCCTTAATGACGTACTTTAACTGCACTCTCTAGCAACACCTGTGCTTTAAAGAGTAGGTCTGCCAAGCATGTTTGAGTCCATTGGCTATTATTATGATTATTGCAATTACAATTATTATTATTATTTGCTATTTCTGCATGTCTAGAGATAAGTGCGGTGACAGTGACAGGTGCAAAACTTACATAATCGCCAAAAGAGATTGCTCTCTTTTTGCTAAAGTAATGCAAAGCAAACTTCAATGGCACAACGTTACCATTGTGAATGAATTGACTCCTTCACAATCCCATTGTTGGCCCAAGTCATAGTCCTGCTGTTTGTGCATGGCATCTAGCCCAGTGCAAAAAAATAATCCAAGTCAACTGTCGATGCAATTCATTTTTAACAGATTTTTATCTTAAATTGGTCTTTGACCCTGCTAGCTGCTCGACCGTTTCCCTCTTCTAGTTTAGCAATTGCTGCACGAAATTTCCAGCACAATTGCATCAATTTTCATTCCACAATGGCGTTCAAACAAAAAGAAAACTAGGAGTTTTTTTAGAACAAATAAAATCAAGAACCGGTTATAATAGACATTTTGGCTCGTGGATAATCGGTTTTCGAAACGTCGATTTTTACAGCATTTCTTTGGAAATACTTGTACGGCTAGAAAACAGTTTGAATATGGCTTTGTCCATCACATCCGGATATCCTGAGACTGAGGCTGTGTATCTTTACTTCCAGAGTACAATTGCACGAAATAAGCAACGTATGGATGATTCATGATGAAATAAGATTTAAATTAGGACAAACAGTTCCCTGAAATTGGGTGAATTGTAGAATGTTGAGCAAGAATCTGAGGTGCTCGCATTAATAATAAATTTATTTTATTCATCCGCGTTTGCTGACGTTAGATTTGGCATTGCAAAGTGCAAACAACAAAATGCTGTCATACAAAGTCCTGTTGTAGTCTACTGAATGCTAGACTGAATCCATAGTTCGCCTCAACTCTCTGTGTAGTGCAACTAAGTGTTGGAAAAATTATTTGATTACGTTATTCAATCTATGTAATTCCTACGTGTTGGCCCAAAAAATTATAAGTTCAAACTAACGGATGTTACATGAAAAAGAGAGTCGGCAAAGCGTAGAGATGTTGAGCAAAATTAGAGCAAAAAAATTTAATTCAATCTTTTTGAGACGGTTTTTGAGTTGGAATGGAATTGAATGAGGAGGAATGAGCTTCAATGTTACGTGCATGCATATGTGATTTCATTCATCTTCCTTCAATCTCAGGGATCCGCACAGAAAATTCGCGGAAAATTCCGTTCTCGCTCCTTCACATTCTTGCTTCGTTGAATCCCCCATAAAATTAAATTATTTTATGGCACAAACACCAAATGCATTTGCTGACGCATCTTCGTCTTCCTCACCAAATTATAACAATTATCAAAGCATGCCTGCGTATTCTCTGAAATGAAAGATACAAAAATAAGATCGGATTGGTTCAAAATCACTAGTTTGCTGGTTTATGGGGTACTTAAGTTAAAACGATGCAATAAAATTAAATTTAATGTGCTCATTGTTTGTTTTTGTTCTCAAAGATGCACCCGCACTCAAAATGACACATTTCACGGGCTACCTCTTAGGCAAAGTCCAACTGGATGGAGCCATAAGATCTGAAGTTTTAGCAAGTCTTGTGGAAACTCTAATTCAACGTTACCAGTCCTCGGAGCCAAATAAAAAGAACTTGAAATTCAATGAAGCCAACAATAAGTAAGTTTGCAATTTTTGCAATGGACAAGTTCGTATGAGTAAAGCAAAGGGCAGAGCTACAGTGCTACTTTAACATTGTCGAATCAAACGCCGCACTGAAATCCGAAATTCCGAAATTAGTCAGCAATCATACGAAGTAATTTTGGCAAAAAATATGAAATCTTACAAACTGAAATATCATTTATTGATTTAGTACGTTGCACTTTTTCATAGTTTAGTTCACACTTGTTCATGACGATCACCGAACTAGGGTAGAAACACCAAATCAATTCAAAGATTTGAGCTTTTTTCACATAAAACGATTAAATACGTATATTCCTTGGGGAATTTCCTTGAAACCTAATCTGTATCAGGCAAAATGTAAAATCCTATCTGGATTCTGGAATCAAACTTTCAAAGACATTTCACACAACAAATGCGAATTCCAAAGTGTTTCCGAATAGAATTAAGTTTATTATTTTCAAGCCGACTAGATTGCAGATTTTCTCTCATACTCTTACACGTACCCTCTTATTTATACGGAGTGGGTCTATACGAGGAATTTTTCATTTCTAGTCAAAATACTACTTTAGGTCATATCTGGATTTAGACCTTACATTTAGCATTTAAGCATAGATATTGAAACTGGATTGCCCCTTATTATTGAAGGTATGCTGTGGAATGCTCGGAGCGTGGACTAAAACTCACCTCTCCCGGAGTCAAAGCAAGAGATGAAGGCTTCGAATCTGATTGTGATTCAATTCGCTCCGTAAAACTTAATGACGCTGCCGAATTGAACTTGGCTGACCTGATAGATCACCTGGAGATTTCCAAAGATGAAAAGGAGCCTCCATCTTTATCATCTGGAACATCCATGGATAATACGAGCATCTCTAGTTCAACTAATCTGCAAGCCTCGGATGACAACAACTCGACGTCCGGGAATGGGTCGGATTCTGATGAGTTTTGCAATTTCGCAGAACGGTCCCCACACTGGGAGACACTGCCAAATGTGTCCTCATTCCAGTCCTACCCTATCGAGGATTTGGTTTTTTGTCATTGTGATTCCCTTCATCCGTCCACTTTGGTTTGGGTTGTTCGCCATCTTGCCAAAATGATGGCCCTTGTCACCTCCTTCAGAACTCGTAGTGAAGCAGAAGAACTTTTCCAAACTTATCGTGAACTTCGCATGAAAGTGAAGCCTGTTAAATATCAGAAAATGAATGTAATTTTAGGGGCAACAAACTCTAAACTAATAATTCCTCCTGTGCCGAAAAATTCAGCGGTCCAGGAAATTACAGTGCCACAGGCATTGCCACCACCAACTCCACAGCCACCCCAAATGGTTGTTTCAAACTATGGTCATTCCCAGTCGTATTCGTCCCTGCCAATTGCCTACCTCACGGAAGTTCTTCATGAAACGCAGTCAAAAAATCCACTATTTTCTAAGCCATCTAAATTCGGAGACTTTGTATTCAAACCGTCAGTCAGTTCCTCGGAGAAAGAAGAATCTCCGAAATACGGTTCAACTCGAGCCTTGAGTAATGTATTTCCTGAACGACAGCCATTCCAGTTCATGACGTGGGGTGCACCAAAAACGGGTGACTCGACGACAACATCGTCACTCAGAAGAGAAGTAGTTCTCACTGACAGGATAGATCCAGCGGAAGAGATCACTTCTGATGGCGAAATAGTGTCAGTGCCAGTGCCGGCGCCGGTCAAGAAAATACCGCCACCGCGACCGGTACGAAAAATAGCTGCTCCGGGAAAAGTGAGCAGGCCAGTTTTATTGGTTCCTCTAAAGACGGAGAGCGTGAGCACTCCTCGAAGTAATTACCCAAAAGAGTCATACTTGTATCATGTAATGGGGAGGACTTCCTCCACATTTGCCCCCTACCAAAGGTCACTTAACTATCTCCCGCAATACTCTGCAACTAACAAAAATAACAACGGAACCGAATACTTAGCCTGGGCAAATGGCAATGGAAAACAACAACTAGTTCCTTTTTCTTCATGGTTAGAGTTGTCAGAAATTAATAAAGGGACAAGCAGTCAATCTTCACAAAATCATTTGGTGCATTTCACAAAAACACGACAGTCCTCAAGAAATGGGATCGGCAGATCATCTGCCCTTGCGAACTTGACCGGGAAAGGAACCGCAAAGATTCTCCTAAGGGACTCGGCCGGAAATCATCATAGTATGTGGGCTACTTTGTCTCAACGATTCAAACGAAACTTTCGCGATACATTAATGCCCAAACTGAATGGAATTTGGGTCCAGAATGGTGACGGAGGTCATCCGAAAAAGAAGTCTAACAAAAAAGTTACTTTCAATGCTTGGGCCACCGTTCAAATGGTATAAAGGGTGTTTGATTTGCGATCCTAACCCACCCATATTATGTGTGAAAGAAGTCAAGGTATTGATTACGAAGAAATTTAATCTAGTGAATAGTTGTACTGTTTAAATTAAAATTTGAAAATGCAAAGATTTATGCCTAAGAAAATGTCCAGATTCTCTTTGATTTATAATACTGAACCTACTATTCGTAGAGCAATCATCTGATGAACATAGAGTTGCCCTTGTGAGTGAACTGTTCTAGTTTTTCTAGAACAAAAAGTCTTGAACGAACTTGAATAATGCAAACAACTTTCTTCAAACCTGGACAATAGCTATTGACTGTAAGAGTACGTTTTATGTTTACTTTGTCTACCCTGACTACTCCCTGCTGTCTGTAAAATTACTTTTAGGCTACGTCTACGTCGTTCTAAATTGTTAAAAATGCTTCAGCTTGAACCTGTTCTAGAATATATTAATAGGAAAAAGTGCATAAATAGTTTGTGTCAAATCAAAACTCCTTCTGACAAAGTAGACTACTAGTGCAGTGCAAGTGTATCGGAGAGAGAAGTGGTGCGTACTGCAACTGCATTATTTGAAAAGTACATTGGGCGGTGGGCTCAATTCGACTGATTCAAGGTTAAGCTTGTAAGACTGGTTTTGCAGTGTCCATTTGATTCTAGAGAGCAACTCTTGTTATTTTGCAATCATAAACAGTAAAAATTGAGATTTTTTTTAAATTCTTTAGTATTTTATGTATTCTTCTCCCCGTAAGAAAGTATACAGATTACTAATTGGTAATTCGCGTTCATTGTATATATGTTTTTGTTTCTGAGGAGAGTTGACTTGTGCATGTGCTCTTATTTATGTGAGTATACGAATACGAAGGAAGCAATCTATTTCACAGCTGATCGAATCTAATACAACGGATCTTTGCACTCACAAATGACCCAAATTAATATTTGCACCCATGGGTGCAAATTTGAGGATTAGATACAGTGAATTGCACAGAGATTTTAATATTCTAATTGCAATGAAAATAGCAAATCAATTCAATACATTGTTGAAATTTCAAATTTGGTTTCATTGCATTGCAAAATTGCCTTCTGAGCATAAAGAATTGTTTAAACTTATTTTCCCCACATTATCACACTGAGTTTCTCCACTGTCATGTTATTTGTGAGGTTGCTTGATTGGATTTGTTCTGCTCCTCCCTTTCGTTACACACTCTTTATTCCCGTAACTCTTTTTTTTTATACGTCTGAATGGATTTTCGTGTGAGTTCCTTGATTCCAATTGTGGAGGTTGAAAGATTTGAGGAAGAAACGTAGTGATTTCCTGAGACATTGAAGTGAGAATGACATTTTAAGATGAGCTTAAGATCTATTCAATGCTTTCTTTTAAACCATGAATGTATTATGTATGTTCTACATGTTTTTTTTTGGATTTATTTTTTATCTCATTTTTTTGGAGCATCGTAGTGTCGTACATAGTATCAGTCTGTCAGTCTATCTGTGCATAGTTGGAAGAAGTGTGTTACCCATTTATTTAACGTTCGGCTGGTTCGTTTCTGTCTTTTCATTGTTGTTCGTGAGTTTCAAATCTGGTGACCATTAATGGTTCTCTCTCTACATTCAGAGCGAACTGGAAAGGAAGGAAGACACGCAGGCAGGCATGCAGTCAGGAATGTGTCATGGATTTAATTCTTTGAATGCAAAACTGTAAAATGCATTCAAGTTTAATGTAATGTAATGCAATTTGGGAAGGACCATTGCCTTAACATTACATCTTTCATTGTTTAGACACCTCATTTGTATGCGATCATTTCATCCGTTCATTGTTGAGGTGCAGGGAGTAGTAGTGTTGTTTAGTCTTGTTCCGATGTGAAACAAGTACCGACACGACAATAAAGTATGCATGGACGTACGTACATAATTATTTTTTATTTAAAGGTTTGAATAAATGCTTAGCCTAGCGTCAAAATATTGTCACCTCGCTGTGACTCTATTCTTCTTACAATTTGCCAAATGTTATATAAAATGTTCACTTCTTTAATATCTCTCTATAGTTAAGTACTTTCCTCAACTGTAGCTAATGAAATCCATCCATCCAAGATGTATATTTCCAAATCCTGTTGTAATTGTAATTAAATTCTATTTTTACCATCTTGTTAAAGCCTGTTGTCGTACACCAACAATTCTTTCTTGTGTGTACATTGTTTGTGTGTCCTACAAGGGGATTTGACACCAGGCAAATGGAACGCAACAATTCATAGTTGTGGTGGTGGTCGACGGCACGACACCCTTAATCATCATACTCTTCTTTCAATATTCATTTTACAAATTATTCCATCGCGCACACGTTGTATCCTTTGGGGGATTTCACTGTATATGTAGAATAATAAGCTAGCTGTATAGAGTTGACTTAATTTGTTAAGTACTAAGGAGGCCTAGTTAATTAGTTAAATGAAGTCGAGTCAAATGCAAAATGATGTAGTA
>JAQGCM010001189.1:0-16809 GCA_034699705.1 Hymenaphorura dentifera | reverse complement strand
GGTTGCTTGATTTTGTCAAGGACTGATGGATGTTTTAGTGGCAACTCCGATCCCGTTGGGCGAAGCTTTTGCACTTTCTCCTGAATTTTGGGTTGTTTTTCATTTTTAATTTTCTGCTCTAATTTGTAATTCTTCACAATATCTTTGGGTTGCTTGATTTTGTCAAGGACTGATGGATGTTTTAGTGGCAACTCCGATCCCGTTGGGCGAAGCTTTTGTACTTTTTCCAGAATTTTGGGTTGTTTTTCATTTTTAGTTTTCAGCTCCAATTCGCACTTCTTCACAATATCTTCGGATTTCTCAAAATTGCCATAGACTTCTGCATTCTTTCGTGGAAACTCCCAATGGAGCTTTTGCACATTTTCCAGAATTATTGGTTGTTTTTTCTTTTCACTTTTTTGCTTTATTTCGCACTTCTTCACAGTATCTTCGGATTTCTCGAAATTGTCAGAGACTTCTGGGCTCCTTCGTGGATACTCCCCGCCGTTCACCACAGTATACCCCATTCGGCGAATCCTATCCTCTTCTTTCTGCCTCTTGGCTTGTTCTTTCATTTCAATTTTCAGTATTTTGGCTTGTTTTTTCTCGTCTTTTTTCTGCTCTAATTCGCACTGTTTCTTCTCTAACTCGTACATTTTCATATCATATATTCTCTGATACTTGCCTTTCCACCGCACCTTTTCATCTTCTTCCTGCCGTTTCTGCTCTAATAAGTTTAACTTAGTCACTCTAGCTTCGGATTTCTCTAGGTTGTAAGCATCTGGATCGTGTCGTCGATATGTGGCTTCCTGTCTCTGAAACTTGGCTTGCTTGTCATTTTCAATTTTAAAGTCCAATTCGGCCTTTGTCTCAGTATAGAAGGTCCTGACTCTGGACCACAATTTTACACACTTTTTCTTGATTCCCATTTTAACCTGGAACAATTAAAAATTCAATATGAGCCCTTGTTCAATTTGGAACAAAAAAAAATTTAACCAAAAAAAGTTAGTGTACTTTGTACGCGAACTTTTCTCTTCGTGAGTTTGTAAAGGTTGACACTTTTCTCTTCTTGACTTTGTAAACGGTGGACACTTTCTCTTCGTGAGGTTTGTAAACTTTGGCACTTTTCTCTTCGTGAGTTTGAAACGTTGACACTTTTCTCTTCTTGACTTTGTAAACGGTGGACACTTTCTCTTCGTGAGGTTTGAAACGTTGACACTTTTCTCTTCTTGACTTCGTAAACGCGTAGACACTTTTCTCTTCTCGGAGTTTGTAAACGTAGACGCTTTTCCTCCGGCTGGCTGCAAACGAAACTTTCGCACAATAAATGGCAATTTCTCAAGGCTTTGCGGACACCTGAAAAATGTGTTGACAGGAAAGACGGTCAGAGCACATTGACCAGAAATCTCAAATGAACTTCGGAATATCAAAAAAAAAATTTACGAAATGTAAAATCAACAACTGGTTACCTAGGAAAACCAATTTTGCTTTAATTTATTTCTTATGCTAACTGTACTGGGATTAGCAGGTGGGAGATTGGATCGAATTTGTATGCAAAAATCAACAGCTTTCGTTCGTGGGCGGCAAGCAGACTGCCTTGCCAACAAAAAGTTCGACAAATTCTACTGAAACCCAATTGGATCCATTTTTGCACGAATTTTTTGGAAAAGTTGGGGAGTTTTTGGATAATTTTCATAAAAAAGAGTTGGATTCTGTATGTATGTAACGTTCGTCGCAGAATTGTGTTTCAGATTTCTTGTACTTTCGACAGCACAATTTCAAATTCTGGCTTCTATTTATGGCATAAATTTTATGCACATTTTTTTGCATTTTGCATACAATTTAAAAATATTTTTTTTTGCTTTTGAATTGAAACATTGTTATCATGTGGGTTAAGTTCTTAAATTACTTTTGAGGAAAGTGAAGAATCAAAAATTATACCAACAAATATTTCTCTGGAAAATCGACTCAAAACTGAGGAATCTGGTTCTGATATTTACGGAGACAATTTTTCAGATGAAATAGAAGAATCCGAATGGCTAGCTTTGCCAACCTTCCGGTTCAAATTTTTGCAAAATCCTTTTTACGAATAAAAAATAGTGCCAAGATTCTCTAACCAGACAAGCCGAATTATACACTCTACATTCCCATCAATTTGAGCTGATTCGGGATTCGGCTTAAATTGAGTGAGAGAAATATATTTATGTGCAAGCAAATTGCAATTGTATTTGCCCAGTTATGTTTTATAATTTGGATCAGTTGCAATTTTGTACTTATAATTTCGCTAATTTCAAGTCTTCTATTCTGCTGTGCGTTCACTTAACTTGCATAAAAACTAAGCAATATACAGCATCTGTAGCAATTACAAGACAATTGGAATTGCCTTCTCCAAAAATTAACAACATAATTCCCAGCTAACAAATGAACCTCAACCCTCTCAGCAGTACTCAGTCAGTACTGCCAGCATGCAGCAGTCAGCACAGCATAGCACCTAGTACCACAATTCCATTTCCATTTCATTTACCCCGAGGTAATATTTATTTTTGGACATTTTTGACAATAATGTACACGTTCAGATATAGGAAGTACTACCAAGTAGGTGGAAAAAGCAACTTGGCATTTTGACCACGGCTACATCACATGTAATAATGCAATTGTTGAAAGAGTTTTCTTCAAGAGGAGCTGAGGAGCACGTAGGAGTATTTCCACATTATCCAAATAAATTATTGCAGCTCAGCTGAAAATAATTTCCTATAATAACAATTATTGTAGATTTGCCAAATAATTCCTAAAGTCCGGACCGAATCTTCATCCTGTAGTGGATCCCCGGTGAATGAAATCTCAACAATTCATTTCCATCTCACAGCTAGGAAGTCAGACTAATCTGGCCTTACTACAACAGCCTGCAGCAGGTAAATAATTTTTTACCGTTCTCTTGGATCCTTCCTGAGATTACTGAATGCAGCTGACCATTCAGAATTCAGGTACGAAAATCTGCTCAACTTTTGATTTAATGATAAGCGCAAAATTTTAAGAACATTTTAGTTTGCCGAATTAGCTGAATTAATATTCTGTGCGTCTGTGCATCTTCATTGCAACGGGAAACGTTTACTATCATACAATTTGCATTGGTCTTGCATAAAAATTTATATAAAGAATTATATTAATTGCAGCTGCAGCGATTCCATGTTCACGAAAGACTGAAATTTTCATTGGTTTGCAACAATTGGACTATAATTTGGCAATTATCGCTAATCAAATTTATGTTTGATTAGCGATGTGGTTTACCGTGACTTGCCGACAATGTCTGCAAAATGATTTCTAAATTTTCAACAGATACAGTGCAAAGGCCGGCCTGACTCTGGTGTACTCTGTATCATTAAGAAAATTAAGATTGAATGACAAATACGAAAGGCTACCTATTTTCCAAACTCAAAAATACTAAAATTCTCATAAATTATAATTAAAATCGAGCTATGACATTGCCAAATATATAGTTCTCTCAACCACCACATTTGCACATTTTAAATAAGAGCATTGTGAACTTATTTGCACAACTGCAAAAACTGAAAATTGCTTAACATAGATATATTTGGCACTTGGCAGAATTACGTAATTCATCCGCAATCAACCTGATAGTTAAACTAAATTAGACGACCCAGCTGAGCTGAAACACTTGAAATTAAATATTTTTGAATTCCATTCTAATTCCAGGTAATACTATGACTTCGTAGTGCACAACAGGAACAGGAATTACACGGAACTTCAAGACTAATTTGTCACTTGTGGAGAATGGTTCGTCAAGAAAATTTTCGAATCAGTTGGAAATGTGACAATTAAGTTCTCGTGGTGTTGTTAAATTAATTTGGGACTGAATTAATTCGGAGACAAATTTGCAATTACGATGGCCAAGAAAATATATTTGGCCTACATCTTCTGGTTGATTGGAGGATGGTTTGGTCTTCATCATTTTTATTTAGGAAGAGATCGCCAAGCATTTGTTTGGTGGTGTTTGTTGGGTGCTTACGGTGCTTGGATTTCAGACTTTTTTAAAATTCCAAAGTAAGTATATAATTCCTATTTCTTGTTAGAAATCTGTACTCTTATCTCACTGAGTTAATTGTTTTCTGATTTGTAGATATGTCCAAGAGGCTAATCTAGATGAGCGTTATTTTGCAGTTTTGCTTGAACAGATGAAAAAAAATCCGTTGAAGGTAACGATTTCCGAATAAAATTCAGGTTCTTTTTAGAGTAGTCGAATATAAATTGCAAACATTTTTGTGTTGGTTTAGCCTCCAATATCTTTTTACCGATTTATGGGACAAATTGCAATGGGTAATCTATTAGCTTGGGCTGTATACCGTTCAATACCAGTCGAAGAAACATTTTTTGGCTATAGTTTCGCTTGGCTCCACATAGCCATCCCGATTGCTTCTGCTATTGGTGAGAATTAATTTGCGATCTTTGTGTAAGTAATTTTTAAAGGTCAAGCCCTATATCAATTCAGGTGTTCACACGGTTGGAAATATTGGACGTGAGGAAGGCCCACTTCTACCAGCCATTTTAGGTGCCCTAATTCCGTACGTCTTGTACACTGTAGAAGAGCCTCATTATTATTGGAGCTCAGTTCTTGGTGCATTAGTCTTCCGGCGTAGAGTTAAGTGGAACCGGAAATTGAGGAAGCCTCGTCATTTTTGCAAGTAAATCATTTACGGATTGCTATTACCCATAAATTTAAATTTTATTATATTTTAAGATTTTTTTTACAATTTGCAGACGAATAACAATCCTAGGCACTTGTGGTCTTTTGTATTTATCCTTATGGAGTTCTTATTTATATTTCAATTTGTCGTTCACGAATGAGCACGGAGAAACCATTAAATTCCGCGAGTCAGTGAACAATTTACTTAAGTCACAACTCTGGAAACAGTTCACAGACTCACTCAAGATGTTGTGGGCTTACTATCGGCAACATGGATGGATGCATGCCTGGGATGAAGTAAGTATCTGGGGCTTTTTCGAAATAACTAAATTTTAATTTCGAAACTTAATCACTACCGTGATATCTTTAGCTCATGAAAACGTTGGATCCAATGGGAGAACGAAACGCATTGTCCGTCCTGGAATTGTCCAGCTCTGCAACGCAAGAAGAAATTACGAAGAAGTGGAGAGAAATGTCCAGAAAATATCACCCGGATAAGTTTAAGGATCCCGATGAGAAGGCGATAGCTCAAGAAAAGTTTATGGAAATTCGGGAAGCCTATGATAAAATATCTGTGATTCATTCTCGGAGGCGAGGGAAGAGTTCTCGCAGTAGAGGCAGCGCCTAATGGAATAGGTTTAGATACGAAAGTAATTTTAGTTTGTAGATTGAATGCTTTAGCGATGTAGTGATTGTTGGACAACAACATGTACCGAAATTTTACGGGTTCGTTTAGGTTCCAAATCTAGTTTACGTTAGTTAAGGAAGTCCCGAAACCGTCCACATTCCAGGTCAGGTTTAAAACAAACCGTGTTTTTTTCTTTTTAAGTTAATGTAAACTTCCCGATTGTTGCCAACATTGTTGATGTACAAACAAGTAAATGTGAATCGTTAAATAAATATGTTGAAGTTATAAAAAATATCCAAGCCTGCTAGCCCAAACCTGTCAGTATATAAAACCTTGTCAACTGTATCCTTGATTAAGTTGCTGGTTGGGATTCTTCAGAAACTCTTTATTCGTGTTTTAAATTATAATTCAGAAAAAATGAAGTTTTATAGTTAGGAATTTTTGTACTACTTAAATCACAAAATATCACAGTTTTGTCATGTTCAACTTCTAGATAATGGAAAGTAGCAGACGTAAAAACTTATTGATCACTCTCCCCACTTAGATCCATATTCATCAGAGGATTCCTTCTAATGTTCAGGCCAGGTTTAAGTTCATTCGATTTCCCATTGGTGTCCCCTTCCCCATCACTTTCTAAGCCATCGTCCATGTCGAACAATGGGTTGACTCCTCCCGTGTGCATCTGTGGAAAGTCTCTATCAGCTCCAAACATAGGATTGCTCTTTCCTCCACCGTAATTTTTGAAGTCGTCGTCATCCTCAACACCAATTAAGATTGAACCTCCACTTCCGACGCTAGAAACAAACAGAAAGCCAGCCACGTACAAGAACTCCGGACGAGCACGAAATCACAGATTTGAAATAAATAGCGAACCTTTCAGTGTCGAAATCACGCGTCGAAGAGCCGAACTTTCCGTTCGCCGAAGTTTCCGTAGCCCAAATTGGATTCGAGCCTTCAATCGCATGTTGATTCGTATTTGGAAGTTCTGATGCACCGCCGATTCGATTCAGTCCAGACTCTTTGGAACCAAAAGTTGAAGCTGTGAGCGCTCGAACTCTTCGGCTTAAACTGTTGATAAAGTAAAATTGTCAGAAAGACAGGTCTATAAACTAGGGAAAGATAAGGATAAGGGCAGTGACCCAAACTATCGATAGATCGTAAGGAGTTAAGTAGAGCAGTACCTCTTCGAATTGAACCAACAACTCACTGATACGATGATAAGAATTAGAGCGATGACCCCGACAGCTGTCACTAACGAATATAGAAGAACTTTATCCATCACAGTTTCAGGATCCTGGCCATCTTTCATTAAACCCAAAACGTCAAAGTGAAGGTCTAGATCCAACATTTCTCTCTGCAAACGATCGAATACATCTGTCTCGTACTGCTTGCTGACAATGTCGAAAGTACAAAAGTTATTACGTTTCTATTGTATTATTGCGATTATAATGTATTTAGAGACTTCACATGAGCTAAAAGCAAAATCTTACTCTGTGATCACTCTGCCCTCAATGGGCTCACTGATCTCTTCGTCTATGAAATGAGTGTCTACAAGGGTCTTCGTAGGAATGGTCCCGTCGGAGTCTGAGTACATGCCAATTTTGTCAATATTGCAACGGGATCCAAACACTCGTGTCAAGGCTGCTGCCAACTATTATGTAAGGAAAGGCATTAATATAAATTATGGTCTGCAATTCCCAGCGCATCAATTGCAGCAATAGTCCTTACGAACCGCAGATAATTTCGGTGCAACGAATTCGTGGTCATCGTTGAAAGTGAATTTAACTACATGCGTTTCAGTGATCATGTAGATTTTACATTCGGCTTGCGTGCTTAGAAACGCTGTAAATGAAATAAATTCGCATTAGTGATAGCTGTAGCAATAACTACTTAGCATAATGTATCAGGTATACCCGTATCAGTTGCGTTGACCATAAATGTGAAAAAGCCCTTCATAGCCTGCACAGCCTGGAACCGAACCGTGAGTTGCCCATTCTCAGGATGGAGTGCAAACTGCGGTGGACTAATATTGCCGAGCGACGGGTCAGAAACTGTGATGGCAGATGAAATTGTAAAAGTAATATTATCATTGAAATCAGCATCTGTGGCTTCAAATCTGTAGATTGGACTGTCGATTGGAGCACTGACTTTAACACCTCCTGAATGCCTCCCAGGGACAACAAAAACTGGAGGTGTGTCGATAACTAGAGGAAATAAACCGAGAATTAAACCTGCATTAGATTCTCCTCCTCGACCAACATGATGAAATGCAGAGTCTTGAACTAAATATAAAAGCAATATTAATTACCATCGTTGACTGTTATAAGGACTTTCAAATTGCTTTTTGGTTCGGACGGATCGTGTATAATTGGTGGTGGTTGACAACTTCCCTTGGCATCATTTCTTGCATGAATGGTCAATTCATAAATATCATATTCAAACTGTTCACGATCCAAAGGCCGGTTTACAGACAACACATTTGTATTGATATCAACTTCGAACATGTCCTCCTCATCCGGTTTGCGTTCTAGAAGTCATATCAATGTTCGTTAACATTAATCTATACAAATATTTAGAAAAATGACTTGCGAATGGAAAATCTACTCACCAATTATGTAGTAGCAAATCTGTTCATCGAAAATATTCAGGTCTGGGTCGTTTACATCTATGATGTCCGGATCAGTCGCCTTTTCCAGGGAATCAACGATACCCGGTGGGTCATTTTCTTTGGAAAATCATATCATTAAGTATTAAGATTTAATAAAATCTGTCAAACAAGTAAAAATCCTACAGCTTACCCGTGTAACTTGTTTGGAATTGTTCAGAAGCGAAGGTGGGCTTTTCATTTTTTTCTGGAACAGCGTAGATAAAAATATTTCTTAGCGCGAACCGACGAGGTAAGCCATCATCCGAGGCTCTCATGATGATCTGGAACAAATTATAAACTTTTGAGTCAAACACAACATTATATTAATCGCTCAAATGTTCCAATTTAATTACTTTGTAAGGGTTTAGATCTGTCCTCAGTTCATTTTGCAAGTGCATGATCCCAGCCAATGGGTCCAGAACTCGAAAGTGGTCTGCGTCATCACCTGTGCAAGTCCAATTCAACCAAATATTATATTTATATATATAAGAATCATTATGAAACGCATTCAATAAACTTTGGATAATTACCTTCCAGGGAATAAATCACTTGTCCGTATGGAGTGTTTGGATCATCTTCATCTAAATTTCATGATTGCCGGGATTTTAAAATAGTTTGGTTTTTAAAATAATTAAGACCATTTTAACAATAATTTACCGGTGGCAACAATTGGTGGATAGTCTGTCGGTTGATTGTAGAGTTTAAGTCTGGATCCGGGCAGTAGAGTCTGTGACAGTGACAATTTTGTTAGGGTTGAGAGATTTGATATAATATCATACTAAAAATAGATATCTCACCACGCTAATCAAAAGTCTGAGGTCTGACGGATCATCAAATAATGGATCGTGGTCGTTAATCGAGTTAATCTTAATGGTAACATTTCCAGGCGTACTATGCGGGAGTTCTCCTTTATCGCTCGCCTGAATTTTTGTACGCAAAATGTCAACCAGAAGAGACTCTTATTGATTTTATTAATGTTTTTAATAATTACCTGAACCACCAATCTATAATTTCCGTAACTGTTTTGGAATATTGTGTTGGCTATAACATTGAAACCGTTTGTGCTCTTTTGTATGCTGAAATATAATTTGGGATCAACTTTTGGGTTAGAACAAAAAACGTCAAGCAATTCAAATTCCGTTTCTGAATTAGGATTTCCAGGCTCGTCCTCGTCAATTACAACAACTTCGCCTAAATTTTCACCAAGCACTGGTTCACGTTCATCCTTTTCTTGGAGTTCCATACCACTGATGAATTCGGGGGCATGATCTGCGCAAGGTGTAAATTTTTTAATGAATTTTAGCAAATATTTAGAACACAATAAAATTCATCATTTACGGCTCTTTCAAGCGATGAATTTCATCTTGCACAGGACTTACCATTGATGTCATGTATTTTAATTATAACATTTGCATTTGTAGCCAGTTGTTGTGGAACTCCTCTGTCGGTTGCCTGACGAGTAATTAAATATTGTAATAATTTTGATTGGGAATAGTCAGGCGGAAGACTGATTATTTTTTACTATTATTATTTAATTACCTTCACTGTCAAAACATAGTCACCATAACTGTTTTGAAATGTTGTGTTAGCTATCACATTGAAACCGTTTGTGGTCCTTTGTAGTATAAAATACAGCGCAGGATTTACGCTTGGATTTGAACAAAGAACTTGAACCACTTCGAAATCGATTTCTGAATTGGGATTTCCAGGCTCATCCTCGTCGATTACGATAACTTCACCCAAATTTTCACCAGACACCACGCCAAGTTCATCCTTCTCTCCGAGATCCATCCCGCTGATAAATTCTGGGGCATGGTCTGGAAAGTTTTCATAAATCTTAGCAAATATTTCAAATACAATCGAATTAACCATTCACGCCATTTCCAAGCCAAGGAAAGTAAAACTTACCATTAATGTCATTAATTTTAATTGTAATATCTCCATTTGTAACTTGCTGTGGTTCTCCTCTGTCACTTGCCTAAAGTGTAATTAAAATTTGTATTTGTAGAAATGTTTTGCGTACTCAGTCAGAAGACTAACATTGACCATTCATTTTTAAATAATTTTGACTACCTTAACGCTCAACCTATAATTTCCGTAACTGTTTTGGAATGTTGTGTCGGCTATAACATTGAAACCGTTTGTGCTCTTTTGTAAGATAAAATATAATGTTGGGTCAACGTTTGGGTTTGAACAAAGTACGTCAAGCAATTCAAAATCAACTTCTGAATTGGGATTTCCAGGCTCGTCCTTGTCAGTTACGACGACTTCGCCCAAATTGTCACCAGGCGCCACGCCAAGTTCATTCCTTTCTTGGAGATCCATTCCGCTGATAAATTCGGGAGCATTATCTGCGCAAAGTGTGTGTTTTTAACCAATTTTAGCAGAGATTTCAAGTACAACAAAATTAACAATCACAGCATCAGCAATGAATTTCATCAAACCTGACACTTACCATTGACATCATTAATTTGAATTGTAATTCTTGTTTCATTCCTGTTAGAATTTACTGAAAAGCAAAAAATAATAATTGTGACATATTTTCTCCATGGCTGTTAATTCGAAAATGATGATTCGCTCACTTGTACTACTTTGTCGGTAGTAATCTATAGCCACGACTTGTAAGGTGTAGTTACTCGCAATATTATCTCGATCCAAGCCCCCGAGTGTTATCAGTCGACCGCTTTCTAAATCAATGCTAAATTTGTCAGTTCCAACTCCGTCCTGGAAATTTTGGTCAAGTATGTATCGGACTGTTCCAAATGTGCCTGCACAACAAGAATGCTTTATAAAATCGTGCAGTCCAAATAAACAAACTTCCGGGTCAAACCTATGTCTCTGTCAGTTGCTTCGAATATTCCCATTTCATATCCAGCAGTCTCGTTTTCATAAACGCTGTAAGACACTACAGAATAGTCTTCCACATATTGGGGGTAGTTGTCGTTAATGTCAATCACTCTAAACTTAACCTGTGCAAAAACGAAGTGCGTGAATGTTAAATAAATAATGATTAATTTACGACAAGCTGGAAAAGCAGTGGGGGTATTGCATACGTCAAGTGTGGTGTTGTGGGTACGTCCATTGTCGGACACAATAACCGTGTAAATAAGAAAATCGGTATCCTCAAATTCAACTATGTATTCCTCTCGATCAATCATTTGGTGTTGTCTTCTCCGGAGGATACCCGTCATCATGTCAAGTTCCACAAGTTCTTCCATTCTCGGATGCGGAGAGCTAAGTGAAATTTGGAAAATCAGTTTCGACTTTAAGTTCATGAAGATTCCCGGGGAACTCGTAACAAGTCAACAAGTTCATTAGTAAAGTAGTACCTAATATAGAAAGTCAAGACCTCGTTAAGGTCTTTATCTGTAGCCACGAAAGTATGCATTGTTCTCGCAAAGTCACTGGAATCGTCCCCGCCGTCAGGAAATTCAAAAGTTTCCTCAACGCGGTATTCAAAGTTTGGATCATCACTTTCTCGGAATTCGGGGGCATTGTCATTCTTAATTTGAGTTCAGAACAAGTAATAAATTCCGGTTAATGCTCACATTTAAATAACTGACAGCCGTTGCTCAAACTTTGCTACTTTACCTCGTCCAAAATTTCGATGGATAGAAACACTGAACTCGAATCTTCGCCTACGTACTGCTCGAGATCTACAACAACTATGTTCACGTCAATTCGACCCAAGGTTTCTCTGTCAATCTCTCCATGACCAGCCACAAGAACCATTTTCCAAACACCAGGCGAAGGATTAGGGTCGTCTGGGTCCTCCACGATCGCAAACCATCTGCAAATAAAATATTACTTTTTGCGGTTCAACACTAACAAGAGCTCCAACGAAACGGTTTACGAGACATACGTGCTCAAATCCACGTCTGGATCAGGCGAGCTTGTCACGACTTCGACAGTTACAAGCAGATCTGCACTAGTGTCTGGGTCTCGAGCTTCAATTCCGGCCAGTATTATCGTTCCGTTTTTGGAATTTTCTAAAACTCTCGCCTGGCTGGTACCCTGCAAACATTGAAAATTGAAACAATTTGTATTTAATGAGGATACAATAGATTGTGAAAGATAATACCAATCGCAAAGTAGGAGTTTCGTCATTAACATCAATCAAATGAAAGTGAACTGCGACGACTGCTGTCAATTCGTCAAGCCCTCCCTCTCCAAACATGTCAGCAGCTTCGACTGAGAATATTTCTTTTGGAGAAGTTTCAAAATCGAAAGCATTGTCAAGTTTAACAGTCATCAAAGCGGTTATACTGTCGATTTCAATATGAGTTGGAGGATTTTGAAACCATCGGTATCTGTATGCAAAAGGAGAAATGCAGAATCGAGAGGTGAAACCACAACTTATTTCTCTCCAATCAAAGGCATTATTACGTTAGACTCGGAGTTCCAAAATGTGCAGAGAAATCAGCATCGAGAGCTTTGATAAGACCAATTTCGAAATCTTTCTCAGCCGTTTCATTGAAATAAAAATGAAAGACTTTGTCCTCTGCCAAGTCTTGCCAAACAGGATAATTGTCATTCGTATCTTCAACTTTTAGCTGGATTGTTCCTAGGGCTGTGTGAATGGCGGCATCTTCATCATTTTCTGGCGTTATTTTGACCTAAATTGAATAAACGGTTCACTATTTAGAAGCATTTCGATTTCTGGGAAATTATTCTGTACATTAGTAAATTGTCGCTTACTATGAATTCAATAACGCCGTCAGCATTTCCACGCCACTCCTCCGATTCGTAGTCAATCAATTTTCGATTTTTAATCATTACAGCAAATTCCGTTGTATTCGTTCCAGAAACAGGTGTTAACCTCAGCGCATCAAGTAAGAATCTCGTTTCGTCGGTTTCAACGATTTCAGCGTTGTATTTGCTGTTTACTGGTGTCTGCATGAAAAATGTTCATGTTATCCTTTTCAAAGCTCACAATTCAGGGAAGCGGAGGAGCGAACTTACAACGTCTTTGTCCCAAATCACAAGCCCTGATGGTAATCCATCCTGTTCTATCGGAAGTTCTGTGAACTCCGTTTCATGCTCTTTGATTTGTGCAGTGAAGAGGCCAAGCTGTTCGTTTTTCGGCTGCCATAACGGTGGATTGTCGTTCTAACATTTGGAGTACTTGATTTATTAGCGATTTAGTTAGTGGATCACAGTCGAAATATAAAACATTTCGCCATGCTTATCATTCTCACCTTGTCAATAATTTCAATAGATACACTTTGATTGATTGAAAAATGTGGTTCCTCTAGTTCTATTGCAAATACTCTGAGCTCGAAAGTAAGGCTTACAAGAGTTTCTGCATCGATTTCACGTACAACAGAAAGTTCACCGGTAGTCAAGTCCATGTGAAAGTACTGATGATTGGCTAAATCATACAAAAACAATGTTCGAGCTCCATTTCGACAGTAAATACAAATTCATTCTAATTTTTTCTTACCAAGCCGGAATGTGTATGAAAAACAGAATTTTCAATAAAAAAATATATCTGAGAATGCTAAACAAGAATCAAATCACTTACGATCTTCAGAATCTGATAATCTGTAATTAATATCACTATTGACGTCATAGTCTTGGTCCACGGCTGTGAAAGTCCACTTTTCCTCCTGGAAGAGAAATCAAATTTCAATACTACAGAACTGAACTCAGGTTTCGGTGTGGTAGACCCCACATGCTGGATAAAATGTAGAAAACATATTGTCCCGGATAATATTTTACGACAATCAAGTCTGACTTTCAATTCGGAAACATATGAAATGCAGAGATACGTATGGGTAGTGAACGATTGAAATATCCTTGTCCCAACCTCGCCTAACAGAAAACTTGATCGGATTCTCATCCCCTGAAAGCCAAAGCACTCACCGTAGGAGGTCCTTCGTCAATTCTAATTCGAAATGGTGTAGTTACCCACCGCGGGGGCGTGTCTGGTAGATCGATCACACGAATGTTTGTCACCATTGGGGCTTTCACTTCAAACAATGTATCCTAATTTTCCAAGTTCACAATTTTTAATTATTATTGAATCTTGATTAATTCAGGTTTCAGACTGTTCGCAAAGTCTGCTTGTGTACTTACGGATACGTTAACTTGAAGCCTGTGAGCAGTTCTGGTTTCAAAATCCAACGGAGTTACCAGTCGTAATTCTCCAGTTTTGCCATCTATGGCGAAATGACTCTTGCTTTGGTCTCTTTCATCGAGATCCTATGAATGATAAATTGGAGGTTTATTATAGGAGATTTTATGAAATTTTAAGACATATTTGTATCCAATTTGCTATCAAATAGCAAATTTCTGTGGAGCAATTTTCAAAATGAAATACCTGTAGTGTAAATACTAGTTTTCCTTTGCTGACTGAGTCAGGATCATCTGCCTTAAAGATGAACAATGGTTCTGGGACCTACAGAGCAAAATATAAATTATAGCAAGGCAATTTAACTAAATTTCAATTTCTGAACTGGTAATATTGGTAACTGGTAGGTAAGTCCCATATAATTTGAATTATTCATGATGACATACTTCGTTTTCGTTAATTTCAAAAGGATTCACTGGGTAGCCGACGTCTGGCAAAAAATATGGTGGATTGTCATTCAAATCTTCTACTAACAGAAGTATTGCTTCCGGCGCATCCGGGATAAGTACGAAGTTGTGTGAAGTTGCGAGTTCATAATCCAAACGGTCTAGGAGAACCAAGTAGTAATTGTTGTCGGCATTGTCTAATCTAACTTCAACGTTTGGAGGATGTGGAGTTAAATGTCTGATTGTGGGTACGCCTTGTCCTTCGTCTGTTTCTCGTACAAACAATAAAATTAGTCCAGTTTGATCCGAGTTCAATTTTCTTTACAAAAGTCAAGTGTTTTGAGAACTTACCTGTGTACATGATTTGGGCAATTTTAAAATCTGGAGTAACCAAATTCTCATCTACCCTCATTATTCCATTCTGCGGATCAGTCACAACTACCCCATCAGGTGGAACAGGTAAAGCCTTCAGAAACTCAACTTCGTATGAACCTGCACAGTAATCATTAACGATATAATTAAATCATCATCTAATAGAAACTTCATACAGCATTAAACACAAGTTTTCTTACCGAAAGCGAAGTCCACAGTGGATAAAAGAAGAATGACGTTGTGCACCCATTTCCATTTAAAAATTCGGAAAACCTGTCCCATTTTCCGCACTAAGCTAACTAAATTTTTTGACACCAACAACCGACTGAATCTATGAACAAGAATGTCTTAAAGACAAGAAAACTGCAAAATGCTTGAATCCGAATCGGCTCTACTATAACGATTGTGGCATTCATTATCAAGGCATTATTGTATGTAATTTGTATGTAATTTGCTATCATCACTGTCAGCGTCATTTATCTCATACAGATAAACAATCTATCAAATTTGTTAATGCAATAAATATGTGTGCAAGTAGATCACATTTTGCAATCATAACGGTATGGAGGTGTTCGTTTCTGTATTCCCGAAACCCGCTGATAACGATATCATCAAAGCAGAATTTGGACAATTGAAAAGAACTCGAACCGATCGGTGTAAATAGCTGTAATTTCGCAAAATTCAACAAAATTACGTATCTTTTGTCTGACCTGACTTGCATTTACCGAAACTGATTAAAGAAATACTGACCACAATTTACCGAACATCCCAATTTTCCCGGATGCTTCTGAGAGCATACAGACTACAAAAAACCTGATATTAAAAATTGTACAAAACGGAAAATAAAATCGTATTATTTGAATAAAATGATTCGTATTGTAACAATATCGATGGCGCAGGGGGAATTGCGACGCAAATAATTAAACTAATCATTTCTCGAATCTGCATTAATTAGTTTTGAGTGTTCGTGAATCAAAGTTCCCAGTTCTGAGTTCTGGCTACGCACTAGGCAGACGTCACGTCATCCACTTCAGAAAATATTAGCTGATGTGACCAATATTAATACCTAAATATAGCAAACGTTTCAGGTCCTGGCGGTCAATGCTTGACTAAGAACGTCAAGTATAAGATGTGCAGATTTCATCATTTACAAAGAGTCAAAAATGCTCAAATATTTGAGCACCGAGAACCTATTGTGCGAACTACTCAGTTTTCATTGGTCGCAAATGAGACAATACAAAACTTAGTTGCTCGTCTCTTGCGATTTCTAAAACTGTGAATGCGATTGGTGCGCCTTTCTCTAAGCTTTGGTTTTAAACAATGTGCGATGTCACATTACGTGTTCAGTTTTTACACCAGCTTGCACCAGCTAGTAAAATTTATTAATTTTTTACCATAAGCTATACGAAAGAAACACGTAGTTCTTTCATTTCAAAAAAATATGTTTACAATATCATAATAATAATTATTGTAAAACGATAGGTCTCACGTTGAACCAGAACAATATTGTTCAAGCAAATAAGTTGAATGCCTCGGAATTCGGTTCTTTCTGATATGATCAGAATCCACAATTTAAGGTCATTTATCAATAGCTGCCTCTTCAGGGTTCCAGGGTAGAGAGTCCTCGAATCGACAAGTCATAGATAACTTTTTCAATATCTCTGACCTCGTACCTGCAAGCAAAAAGAAAGTAGTTAAGTTAAGAAATTCAATTGCAAAGCAGTGAGAGTGAAATAAGGAAATTACTTCAACCCATCGTAGCGCTTCCTCAAATAATCATTCTTAAGATTCAATTCGCGGAATCCGCTGTTGAGTTCTGCCATGAACTTTCCAATACGAGCAGGTCTGTTGTAGTCACCTGAAATTTGAAGGGGTTACGTTCTTATAATTTAGTTTGAAAAGTAGTTCACATATTTTTAAATACAGCATTACGATGCAAAAAAGTCCGAAAGCAACTGACCA